>CATIWQ010079748.1:0-15683 GCA_949673415.1 Euphorbia schlechtendalii | reverse complement strand
AGTTTAGTTTTTAGATAAAGAAATTTTTGATCCAAAAGCGTTTTGGATCCGAGGAGAAAAAAAAAGAAGAAAAGAAATTATTATTGTTTGTATTTTTTTATCTAAAGGGAATAATTTTTCTCTGAATTTTTCCGGCCCCTGTTAATTGAAAACGACTCGACTGTTTATAGGAAAATTCCCAAAAATCCAAAAAGGTAAGATTTTTCCAGTGAGGGGTCTCGCTGGGAAAAAAGTCCAGCGAGGCCCCTCACCGGAACTTTGGCAAGGCCGTGTGCCTCATCAAAGCTTGGCGAGGCTAGGCCTCGCCAGAGACTTTGGCAAGGCTTGCCTCGCCGAACCCTTTTTTGGCAAGGTTCTCCTTGCATTCCTTAGGCAATGCGGGTCCCCTGATATGGTTTTTTATCATGTTTTATGTATATATATATATTTTATTTTATTTATTTATTTATTTATTTGAATTAAAGTCCCCCGTTTTTTTAATTTAGAGACAAGGAAGGCTCCCAAATGAAGATCATCGGACGGTTGAAAATTATGTGATTCGAGAATAAAAATCCCGAAATGCCGTCATCATTGAACGCTTGAGCTGGTAAAAAATCTCGTTCTCACACCCACCAAGAGACCAAATTGCGAATCCCAGTCATGTTCACAAAACAATGCAGTTGCATAAAATAGAAAAGACAAAAAGACTAGTCATTATTACATCCACAACACTACTTTACCCTATAAAATCACAAAAAGAAAGAGTAAATAAGCCAGCAAATCCAAATTTCACCCTAAGACACATTGCCACTTAGGAAATCAGACATTTTCTACCATAAACATAAGTAAAAAATGAAGAAAAGGGTCAAAACACAGTAAAGAGGTAATCTATCGGGGTCGATGTCAGTGTCGGCATTGCAACACCGATACCGACACACCTAACATCGGTATCGATGTTAGGTTTGTAGTTGCAACATCGGTACCGATCTTACAATTGTAGAAAACTGAGAACTCTCGCCTTCACATTTTCTGGCTAAAAATCCTCCCAAGAACTCCAAATTTCACAAACTAAAATGATTCAAACACCTAAAAGACACTAAATATTGCCTATTCATGGACCGATTCCACATGGAATCAGTTCCAATCCAAATTTTAGGCTAAAATCCTAAAAAATAAAAAATGAACAAATCAAAATAAACAAGGGATTCTCGGGTAACCTAGACGCTAGAGACGTACTCATGGACCCACGGGATGAGGGAGGTGATGGGAGAAGTGAAGGAGTAACCCATGAATTCATCCGTAGAGTCGAAGCCATACCCCCTAGCCATGGAGCACAAACAAAGCACAGGATCGGCACGTGAATCGGGAGAGATGAGGTGGCAATGGCACGGGGCTTCTTACCCTTGGTCTTAGTTCTCATGATGGAAGCCGAAAAAATTGCCTGAAGAAGAAGGAGAGGGCTTTTTTAAGGAGAAATTGGAAATGGAAGTGGGGGGGAAAGAATGTTGTTTTTGGATTTTAAGGGATTCTACCCTTGGAAGTCGATGTCGGTGTCGGTGTTACCCAACACTGATAATGACATCACCACATCGGTACCGACATTAGTAACATAGGTACTGACATTATTTTTTTAAATTTTGTTTTTTGTATTCTTTTTGCAGGATTAAGCCGTGCTGGAAGATTTTCTACCACAACGAAACATAGATAAAAGCCTTCGAGATTTTATGGCTTTACAAGGTTATACTAAAAGTCCTTATGTCCTGATCCCAGGATAAAAACAGGTTTTCTACAGTCCGTATTTTCAACTGATGGACTTTTTTTTACAGTCCACACCTTTCTCTGACTTATCACAATCAATGGACTCTCTATAGTCCACATTTTTTCCTGGCTTATTACAGTCATTGGACATTCCATAGTCCACATTTTTCCTAACTTATCATAGTCAATGGACTTTTTTTGACAATCCACACCTTTCTCTGACTTATTAGAGTTAATGAACTCTCTATAGTCCTCATTTTCCCTTACTTATTACAGTCAATGGACTTTCTACAATCCACACCTTTCTCCGACTTATTACAATAAATGGACTCTCTATAGTCCGCATTTTTTTCTAACATATTAAAGTCAACAGACTCCCTACACTTCGCATTTTTCTTGACTTATCACAGGTAATGGACTTCATACAGTCCACACCTTTCCAAACTTATCACAGTCATTGGACTTTCTAAAGTTCGCACCCTCCTCCGACTTATTACAGCTAATGGACTCTCTACAGTCCGCATTTTTCCTAATTTATTACAGTCAATGGGCTTTCTACAGTTCACGTTCTTTCCGGAATTATTATAGCCATTGGACTTTCCACTGTCCGCATTTTTCCTAACTTATCATGGTCAATGGACTTCCTACGATCAACACCTTTTTTTGACTTATTACAATCAATGGACTTTCTATAGTCCGCATTTTCTCCGACTTACTACAGTCAATGGACTTTTTACAGTCCACATTTTTCCAGACTTATCACAGTCATTATTTTTTCTACAGTTCGCACCCTCCTCTGACTTATTATAGTCAAAAAACTTTCTACAGTCCTCACTTTCTCTGGCTTTTTATAATCAATGGACTTTCTATAGTTCGTACCTCTTTCAAACTTCTCCATACATATCGTGACAAGCTAAAGGTCAACATTCATCTGGAAACTACTGCCAAATAGGCAACTCATAAGGAGCACGGGAAGACCAGTCTCGACAACATGTTGCTCAAATGCAGAGCCCCGGATTATCAGGAAATGACAACCGCAACCGGTCAGGTATCACCTCTAAACCCCGCTACTCTTTCAATCTTGGGACCATGCTGATCTCATGTCAGTAGTGATCCCACAAGGGGTAGCCTGTGAGCATAGGATTTTGATCCTCACTCGCGAGTTCAATGATGAAGCTATAGTTTATTTTCCTTGTCCAGTCTTCCATTTTGACAAGGTCTCGGAGGTCCTCGGGAGAAGCATTCCTCTTTTCCTACAAACCTTAGGTAACCTTTTTTTATTTAGACCAATCAAGGCTCGGATAAAGTTAGGCACAATACCCATACCGATGTGTTTACATCGGTATTGGCATTGGCAACATCGGTGTCGGCATTGCCATAGTGACACCGATATCTCCACCTCAGTAGTAACCAAGCCCAATTTGAATAAAAATCAAACTGAAAAGCCGATACTAACATTGATGTTACTACATCGGTACCGATGTTAGCATTGCAACATCGGATACTGATGTCAATAAGTTAGCAGCAAGTGAATTTTAGGAATAATGGATGCAATAGTTCTCTAGGGCCCTTGTACCCTTGGCTGACCTCTCTAGCATGTTGCACACTATAGAGTGGCTAGAGAGGGTCCTACTCCCTTAGATTGGGGAGGTAAAAAGTTAAAATGGGAGGTCATTTCATGCATAGAAGTAGAAGAAAAGGAGCCTTTTTTATTTCAAAAAGAAAGATTACATTTGCATGTGTTTTGAGTTGGTTTTGGTTTGCATTTCTTAGATTAAGCAACACTTTCTTTGAAAAGAGTAAAGGAAGTTCATAAAAAGGGTATGAACTTGGGATTTCTGGGATTTCTTTAGGTAATCATGAGGTTTAGACTCATCAAAGTTGAGAGAAATTGAAGAGAACCATGCCTCTAGTTCATGTTCATGTCCAAGTTACTTTCCATCATCTTTGTTAAGTTTTAATCATATAAAACTTAGTGGAGAAGTCATCAACATAGTCTCTAACTACACAAAAGTCATTAAACTTTAAGTTTGTGGAGCAACACTTACCTCATCTCTTGGTTTTCTCAAGCCAAACAACTACATCGTAAAATCAAAGAAAAGAGGAGGGCTTCCCAAAGGAGCTTTGCAGATCTTGAAGAAGTGGATTCTCGACTACGGGTTGAGCCTCTGAGTTCCTAGAGTTGTGTCCCATGCTTATTTGATGGTTTGATGTTGTTTTGAAAGTGTTTAAATGCTTGCCATTTTCCCTTTTGTATTCCGGAAAATTTTGGCAACGTTGACGTTGGTGTTGCGACATCGATGTCGGTGTTGTAATGCTAACACCAACATTGCAACACTGACGTCGGTGTTACCTTTATTTTCCAAAATACTAATTGATATATTATGCACTAATTATGTATTAATTAAGTAAAAATGACTTGTTTACATGAACATACCAAGATCAGTAGAATAATTATGTGTTGTATTAATCTTTTGGATATATCTCGAGGGAAAATTTAAATAATGGTTTCCTCTTAACCGAGATAAAATTATTAACGTACTTGAATTTCCTCAGAATGTATGCGAAAGATAGTGATTATGTTCATGAGCCTAGAATTATTTATAACTTTCATATATTTGTGAATGATTACGTTTCGACTAGGAAACCCCCATGAAGGGAACGCTATGTTCCCGGATATCTGACCCGACAAAATTCACATGCGGCATTGTCATTAATAAAACTAGCAACATACTTGTATAAAAATGGATCATTTTTCACGATAGAAACCACGAGCCTTTGTCGACACTTTTTATTTAAGTTGACCACACGGGTCTTCCAGATATTCGAACTGAACATACTTGGTGCATTAGTACATGTTTTTGTCATGAAAATATTTTGTGCTAACCTTTGTAGATACAGGTAGATAAGGTTAGATGTATGTTATGATTTATTTCCTTCGGTTATCTCACTTCAATAAAAATTATGTATTTGTTAGATCGGTTGTATAATAGGATATGGATGTATTCATTTACCTAAATCTCATGTATTTTAGGCAATTAGTATTCCCGGTCCCCAAAATATGTAAATAATCCCCCCTAGACCAGGCACATTTACTTTCCTACGTGTTGACTTTTCGCACTTATTTATTGCCTTCCGTATGCATGCTAAAACATAACTCGAAAATGATTTACAATGGGATATCACGATATTGGAATATGGTAGCCACTTGCCTTATATGACTTAAAGAACGATGAAATAAGTAACTCATTTAGACCTGAATCTCTATACTACGGTATCTTTTAGGCTTAACTAATCTAGGTTGTACCTAATTTCCCGGAAGAGATGATCCAGGTGGCAACTCTATATAACGTAGGCTAGAGGTTTAAGCCTCGAGTTTTTGGAATCCTTTCCATAAATATAACAACACATTTTCATAAAATCCACGCCCCATCTCACGGGCTAGCACCTTGTGGTGACGGCACGGGTAGAATGTCGTCGGCTCCCAGTTGAACACCACACCGAGATCACCAATAAATCCCTTAAGCCAGAAAGCTTGCTTAGCTGCTTCTGAAGCTACTATATACTCAGATTCTGTAGTTGAATTGGTAGTCATATCTTGTTTGAAAATTTTCCAAACAATTGCCACTCCATTTAACATAAACACATACCCTAACAAGGACTTATAATTGTCCCTGTTTGACTGAAAACTCGTGTTGGTGTATCCCTCCAAGAGAGATCACCTTCTCCATATACTAAAAACATACCCTTAATCCTATGTACATACTTAAAGATAGTTTTAACGGCCATCAAGTGCTTCTCACCTAGGTTAGATTGAAATCTGCTTGTAACTCTCAACTCATGTGAGACGTCAAGCTAAGTGCATACCATAGAATACATTATGGATCTTATTGCTGAGGCATAGGGTATTCCATTCATGCATAGTCTCTCCTCTTATGTTCTTGGACACTCGGATTTTGAAAGGTTAATCCTGTGAGACATTGGGAGATAACCCTTTCTTGATTACTCAAGGTTAAATCTAGCCAAAACCTTGTCTATGTATGTACTTTGCAAAAGACCTAGTAGCTTTCAAGATCTATCTCGGTAGATCTTTATACCAAGTATAAAAGCTGCTTCTCCAAGGTTTTTCATGGAGAACTTCTTTAACAACCATGATTTAACTGTTTAAAGAAAAGGAATATTGTTTCCTATCAATAATATGTCATCGATATATATTACAAGGAAAATGACCGCACTATCACTAGCCTTCTTATATAAACAGGGCTCATTAACATTTGACACAAAACCTTTTTCTCAGATTGTCTCGTCAAACCTAATATTCTAACTCCTTGATGCTTGCTTAAGTCCATAAATGAACTTCTGCAACTTGCATACCTTCGAGCCATCCTTAGATGTAAAACCCTCGGGTTGTGCCATATACACATTCTCTGTCCAGATTCCCATCAATGATTGTTGTTTTCACATCCATCTATCAAATCTCTTAATCGTAATGAGCAGCGATGGTAAGAAGTATCCTAATAGACTTTAGCATGGCCACCGGTGAAAAGGTTTTCTCATAGTTAATTCCTTCTTTTTTATTATAACCTTTTGCAACCAACCTTGCTTTATAGGTAACGATGTTACCGTCCATATCCGTTTTCTTCTTGAAAATCCACTTGCATCCTATGGGCCTGATCACACTTGGAGCATCAATCATGCTCCAAACTTAATTTTCTACAAGGAGTCTATCTCTGACCTCATGGATGGAAACCATTTGTCAGATTCTGAGTCCTCTATTACCTCTTTACAAGTCTTGGGCTCATCATCTTCCATAAGGAAGATATGTTTATCATTAGTGATGAGAAACCCATATCGCTCGGGGAGCGATTGGAGCTTGGCCTAACCTACGCAATGTCGGTGTTATAGTAGGTTATTCCATGCTTACACTATCTTGTGTAACAGGTTTAGGTATAATCAAACAATTATATATTTGATCTTCTTGAGTGCCTAACTCAAGATTGCTCTCACTAGCTTTCATAAGTATGTGCTCCTTCTCGAGGAATTGGGCATTTATGGAAACAAGGACTTTTTGTTCCTTGGAATCAAAGAAGGTATACATTATAGTCTCCTCAGGGTAACCTACAAACAGACACATGTCAAACTTAGCACTCAACTTATCTGAACTCATCATCTTTAAGTAAGCAAGACATCCCCAAACTCTCAGGTGAGAAAGAGCATATTTCTTATCTTACAATAACTCGTATGAAGTTTGATCAACTAATTTAGAGGGCACCCTGTTTAAAATATAAACTGCGCTCTCAAGTGCATAACCCCAAAAGGATCTGCTGAGTTATACTTAGCTCATCATGCACCGAACCATATTGAGTAGGGTTCGATTCCTCCTTTCAGGCACTCCATTGTGTTAGGGTGTATAAGGAGGTGTTCATAGGGATAAAATACCATTATCCCTTAGATAATCTTGAAACTATTGCCTTAAGTATTCACCACCTTCATCAAATCAAAGGTCTTGACACTTTTCCCAAGCTATTTCTCTACTTTGGTACAGAACTCTTTGAATTTCTCAAAACTTTCAAACTTGTGCCTCATAAGGTACAGATAACCATATCGTGAGTAATCGTTCGATAAAGGTTATGAAGTAGACGAAATCATCATGTGTCTTAACACTCATTGGACCACATACATCAAAATGTATTATTTCCAAAGTACTAGTGGCATGTTGTCCCTTTCCTTTGAAAGGTTTCTTAGTCATCTTTCCTTTTAAACAAGGTTCGCATGCACCACAGGATTCCCATTCCATTAGCCTAAGTCCCCACATTTGTGTAACTTAGTTAAGTGAGTCTCATTTAAATGGCCTAGACGACAGTGCCATAAGTATGAGGATTTCTCATTATCTAATCTCAATTTCTTAACAATGTTCATATTCAAAATTTCAGTTTTAGAATCTAGAACATAAATGTCATCCATAGATATTCCACAAGCATAAAGAACATTATCATATCGAATTTGACATTTATTATTAGAAAATAAAATTTCAAATCCCTCTATTGCTAAATGAGCAACATAAATAATTTTCTTAGTAATAGCATGAATATAAATTATTGGCCACTAGGGAAATGAAGGCTATATGCCCCTATAGTTGTTGCAGCAACTCGTGCTCCATTTCAAACTCTTAGGTCCTTTTCCCTCTTTACAAGCCTCCTATTGTTCTGTAATCCCTGCACAGAAGTACATATATGAGTATCACAACCAGTATCTAATACCCAAGTAGACTCATAGAGAACCATAGAGAAACTCTCTATCATGAACATACTTGAAGTAGATGCCTCACTTGGCCTCTTCTTCACTTGTTCAGAAATCTGAACCTTGCAATCCTTCTTCCAGTGGCCAGCTTTGCCACATTGGAAGTAAACATTTACTGTTCCTTTCTTACTTTTCATCTTCTTAGTGATTTCTTCTTGGCACTCAGACCCTTTCCAAAATAGGACCCACCCTTGGAAGGTTTGGTTTTCTTAACCAAATGTAAAGCCTTTGTATCCTTCCAATTATTAGGCTCTACCATTTTGAGCATGTTGATCAACTAGGGTAGTGTGGAGTCAATCTTGTTCATATAGTAATTAGTCACAAAGTTTGAATCAATATCATGTAATGAGGCAAGAATCAGATCCACATATAGTTCGTGATTCATCACAAAACCCAGTCGAGTCAGCTTCTCTTTATAACCTAAGAGTTTAAGAGTATGTTGTGGTGCTAAAGTGCCAGCCTGCATCTTCGTTTCGAATAAGAGTTTTGATGTATCAAATCTCTCGAACCTGGCCTACTCTGAAAAGAGCTCACGAAGTTGGAGAATCAAGGTATCGAGATTCATGCTCTCATGCTATTTCCGAATATCAAAATTCATGGTTGCTAGCATTATACATATCGTTGTTTCACGATCTTTTTTGTACTTCTCCCATACCTCATGTTCATTGGCATTAGTTTCATCATCAGGCTCATCAAGGAGGGGCTCATCTAGAACATAAGCTATCCTTTCAGATCTGAGGACTATCCTCACCGCCCTAAGCCAATCAGTAAAGTTTGAACCATCTAGTTTGTTGTCAAGAATTGAATGAAGGTTTATGTTCAGATTCATTGTTCAACCTAGATATAAGATAGAATTTGTTTAGACATTAGTATATGTACATGCATTTAATATAAGTTCTTTAATTAAACACATAATTCCTACTATTTTCTCGACATTCAAATAGCCCCTTCTATTTAAATTCTTGAAATTTGGTTCAACCAATTTTCCTTAGTAGGTAACACCCATAGCCACTCATCATGATCCCTGCTATAGCAAGTCAAGCCATAATAAGATAACCATGGTTGGAACCCATCCATTTACATCTCATGCAATTGCTAATCCATTTGAGTTCTCTTTCTCGAGACATGAGTACCCAATTGCACGAATCCTCAAGTGTGTCTCTAATCTAGCAATAATATGGACAACTAACCCATTTTGGTTAAGGCATTAACCCCATCTAGTCTCATGATCAAACACATGTTAATGGAAGGCATGTTGTACATGTTCTTACATTCGTTAATAAGGTTCGTATCAAGACTTACGACGGGAAGATTATATACCGGATTAATATTGTTGTGAGCATTTTATTGGTACCGTTGGTCTTGCCCTAGTCTAGGTCTTATAAGATGGATATGATTATGAAAATAAGAATTCGACCCTATTTAGAATCATTAACTCTAAGGAAACATGGTTGGGACTGGTATATCATAATCATTCCATTATGCCAAGACTCCCCATAGCATGCAAAACAAATAAGGTCCATGTTTAAGTCATTACACCTGTGTCTATAAGTTTTAATTTAACACTTAAACCACGTTTGTAAAACCATATACGGAATCTAATTCCCATATAAGAAATCAAGTAAGTCATGAAAGTCCCTTGGGTACTTTTGAATCTAATACCGATGGAGATTTCCAGGTAGGAGAGGCCCCCTTAAAGTGAATGAGCAGCCAAGTCCAATCCTTGCAAAAATAACCACAGGCACTTCGATTCGTTGTACCACGGATAACTATTATTTACAGATTTCGTTCTTAAATTGAGTGAATTATGGGATGACCCTCAATTAAAGCATTTACACGTGTGGTAAAACATTTTTAATTTATATGATAATCACCTAGACTAAGTTTGAGCAAAACCTTAATCTAGTTATCACATTATTTTCTATAATAGGAATTGAAACCTAAGTCATGCATAGCATACTTTAATCAATTCATAGAAAATATCATTTTAACATATTATAATAAATCATGCATAACATAAGGTATGCTCTGATACCACTTGCCAGTTAATTAAGATAGTTACTGAACATGCAACATAACATGGTGGAATTTCAAAACTTAAAATTAACCTAAAGGATCTCCTAAGCATGGCATGATTGATATAATCTAAGTTAAAACATTCCATAGATTCTAATAGGTTTATAAAACTTATAAAACAAACCTAGCATCTAAGTTTAGGGTGTTACTATTCCCCACTTTTCTCCTGATAATATAAAAGTTCTAAATATGAACAGGTGTTGTCAGTACCGCTTATCAAATAGAAAAATGATGATAATTGCAAGTATACAGTTGTAATTTAGTTTTAAAAGATATTGATCCCATAGGGAAGGAATTCGGTTCTAAGGATCAACTAGAGTTACGGAACAAAAGAAAATAAAATAAGTTGAAGGTTTTGAATGGTAGATTAATGAATGGACAGATGCATGAACAGATTAGAGAAGATGCAAAGCATATAGATATTCCCTAAGAACAAGTATAGTGGAGTAAAATATGCAAAATAATCAAGAATGTTTTATGCACTAGATAAATTCAACAAACTCGTTTCTAGACATCCAAATATCCTATAATTCATAGCAGAGCAACACATGAAGTGACTTTTCTAAATCTAGGGTAAACAAATTATGACACTTATAAAAACCTGGACAATAATAATACTATGCTTAGTATGGGTCGCTCTCACATAGCCATATTTAACAAGTTACCACTCCAAAAATGTTTTTCACTAAACAACGTTATAATCACAGATCCAGTGATTATACACAATCTTGTTAACCATGAAACTACTCTTAAAGTCAACTTGAAAGCATATAACTTATTTAATATGAGTCACACAAGACGAAATACTCGTTATGACATATAGACATATCCTAAACTTCGAATTAGAAAGTATAAGTAGAAAACAAAGTATAGTTGTAAGGTATGTGAGCAAAAGCTAAAGTTGATCAAACCGTATCCACTCTTTAATGGGAGTAGTCAATTCCCGTAATTCCTATGTCTACTTTGAATTCGATCTCGACTCGTACAGATGCTCCGTTAGGATGCTATTTCTTGTGAATATTGAACAAATGAATGTTGAAGAATGGAAAATTTTATTGATAAGTGCTTTTGCAATTACACTCATACAACAATCGCTCGAATTTGTTGAGAAATCTAGTGACTGAAACAAGAATCGAATCACTTATAGTCACGAGCGTGATTTGACCAATCACGAGTAGTAATCACTATCGTGACATGGTCGTGACTTATGCTTTTCTTCATGATTCTTCTTTGCAGCTCTACCGATCTTTAACAACTTTGATCCTAAGCCAATTCCTTGTAATCCATGCATCTTTTGCACCTTTTTCACTCTTTTTGCATAGAATTCCATGTTTGATCATTTCACTCCCAAGATTCACCTAGTTTTTACACTTGAATAAAAAACAACTACATACCATGTGATATCATTTTATGAGTAAAAATATCAAGATAATAAGTTTAATTATACACTTATCACACCCCCACACTTAATTTTTGCCTTGTCCTCAAGGTAAACACAATAGAAGTGTATAAAATAGTAATTCAAGTTCGTACCTCATTTGGCGAAAGACTATTATAGTGATTACCACATTCCCACATTGCATAAGGTTCAAGTAAAGTATATGAAATTTCTCACAATGCAATTTATATAGTCCAGTTGCATACATTTGCTCTTAATGGAGAGCCAACCGAATCGCGTCTTCATATAAGCATTATATGCTCGCTCAAATATTTCCTTCTCTCAAGTATAATATAAAGTATAAAGGATAAAGGGAGCACACTTGAAAAGATTAATCTCAAGGAATTTTTAGGTAACCTAGGATGCTAAACACTCTTAGTGGCTACATTTGATGCTCCATACCACTCTTCCCGTTTTTAGTGGTTGCATTTTATGCTCCATACCACTTTCTCTCATTTTTTATTTTTTTAAGCATATGTTTTTTAAGTACAAATTTGTACTTTGCACCCATTTTTTCATGTTATGCTACTTTTTTTCACTCATTGAATGGTTGCAGTTTTTGCTCCGTACCATTCCTCACCTTTTGCATAACTTATTGGTTATCCTCTCTTTCTTTTGATATTTTTTTCCTCTCAATATCCTCATCCTTTATTAATCACTTTCAAAGTATTATGGCTATAGTTTCCCTACACTTTTGACACACTCAATACTTATAGGATGTATTCGAGAATAGCATATAAAACTCATAGTAAGAACACTACTAGATATTACTCCAATCAAAACTTATCGATAGCATTAAACTAAAACTATATAACTTATACTAATTCATGTTGCATTGAAATATATATCGAAACTTACTTGGAATGTTGCTATTGAATGTTACTCACCACTCATCCTTGCCAAATGCTAAATGTTGTACCAATCTACTAAAGTGCTCACACTCTCGCTCATACTTGAAACAAAAAAGTTTGTTCGAAATTTGCACCAACATCCAACTTGTAATACCTAACACTCACAATTACCTTGGAAGATATGTTAGTATAGTATAGGTATGAATAAGGTATAAACAACACAAAATCAAGAAAATTATAGGTATGAATAAGGTATAAACAACACAAAATCAAGAAAATTTTTCATTCTTTAATTTTTTAATTTTATTTGACTTTTTTGGATTTTTTGAATTTTATACAAGTTCCCCCCCACATTAGAGAACACAATGTCCTCATTGTGAGGGACTTAACTAGAAAAGAAAAAATGAAAAACAAACAACTAGTCTAAAATTTGAAAAAGAAAAGAGTAAACCCATTTATTGTGAAGGAGAATCCGGGGGACTAGGAGTAAATTGACAATTTTGTTTTCTAAAACACATAAACAAACAAATAATACAAACAAACTGTACAAATCCTAAACCTAAATGAAAAGTAGATAATCATTCGAAGGGGATTGATTTGATCAACTGGTCAATCTTATAATAAGATTCCCGTAAATCTCGCTCAACGTCAAACATCATTGTATGAATTTCATCGATTTTATTATGAATCGAAATTTGTGCTTCCATAAGTTTGTTCAACTTTCCCTGGAGTTTGGTTGCTTTACACTCTTCTTCCCTTCCCTTTTCCGTTTCTCTTCTTCTATCGGCGTCCACTCTCTCCTCCCGTGATTTCCAATCATGAGTGATCCTATCTTCTCCTATGCACTTTTCCAAAAATCCATACTTGAAGAATACATCCGTGATCAATTCCAGAATCTCGTCTTCATCAGTAAAGACCTCAGTGGAATAAGGCATTCATCCAATTTGTCCCAATAGATTCGCCATCGTACGACACCCATATTCTGTTACTTCGGGATTTTGGGTGGCAGACATGAGTGCCTCCATCATTATTCCTGAAACATCAATAGGTGTGCCATTCCAAATTGTTTCCATTACAAACAATTCTTCAAGAATGACAATATCGAAAGTTGACTTACCAAACAATGCACCACTTAAGTAAAATTGCAAGGCGAGCAAACAAGGATCACGAATCCACTGGTTATAGGTAGATAATTGTTTAAACTCAGTTTGACCGGTCAGGCGGTTCCATGTTGGTAGAGGATTCCATCTAGGAGGCATCTTGTTGTAGTAGTCCATTGGAAATTCCATATACTTGTTAAGCACCTTCCTCGTCAACTTATACTCCTTTACTTTATGATGATAAACCAGGCTGTCCTTTTTATCATTCTTCCATACCAAAGTTACTTACATCTCCATACAGTTCTCAACTCCATTTCCCAGGCACATGTTCGAATAAATGAGGAAGTTCAGATTTCTAGGATAGTGCATCACTCTGTCATATACCCCAAGACTAATCAAACTGTTTCTATTAATAGTGTAGGAACTATTGAATTCAGCATTCTTGTTCATCATGTAGTGATCTCCTTCATCATGAGAGTAGATTGAAAATGGTGCCTCATACCATTCTTGAAGGTTTGAGGGAGGAACCTGATTGGATTTCCTTGTTAAAACCATATTGAATTGAAAGAATTTGAAAGAATGGAATGGTTTCATATTTGGAAATAAATTTTTGATTGAAAGATAAGAAATTCAGATTTTCAGAAGTGAAAAGTGATGTACATTCGCACATCAAATCATAGAATTTGGAAGAATAACCGTCAAATAACTGCTAAACTACTGTAGTTTTCCCACAAGTCACGATCGTGACTGTTTTTCATGATCGTGAGTTACAAGAATTGAGAAACAGAAAGTTTTGTTTAGGAATTCACGAGCGGGATATGGATTCATGAACGTGAATAGGCAAAATAGAAGAAAATCTTCAATTTTTTGAGAATTCAGATGTAATAATATAACTTATCACCTCCAAGATGATTATTTCATATTCTTTTTCGCATCCAAGTTAGGATAGAAAAATTATACAGTTCAGGAAAGAAATAAATAGATATAGTTAGAAAATATACCATACTCTTCTAGTATTTTATCTTCAAAATGCACTTGCCTTCCCCGGCAACGACGCCAAAAACTTATTCGTCACTTTTCTACTAATAATATAAAAGTTCTAAATATGAATAGGTGTTATCAGTACCGCTTATCAAATAGAAAATGATGATAACTACAAGTATACAGTTACGATGTAGTTTTAAAAGATATTAATCCCACAAGGAAGGACTTTGGTTCTAAGGATAAACTAGAGTTACAGAATAAAAGAAAATAAAATAAGTTGAAGGTTTTGAATGGTAGACTAATGAATGGACAAATGCATGAATAGATTGGAGAAGATGCAAAGCATATAGATATTCCCTAAGAACAAGTATAGTGGAGTAAAATATGCAAAATAATCAAGAATGTTTTATGCACTAGATAACTTCAACAAACTCAGTTCTAGATGCCCAAATATCCTATAATTCAACGCAGAGCAACACATGAAATGACTTTTCTAAATCTTGGGTAAACGAATTATGACACATTAAAACCTGGACAACAATAATACTATGTTTAGTAGGGGTCGCTCTCACATAGCCATATTTAGCAAGTTACCACTCCAAAAATGTTAGCTCACTAACAAGTGTTATAATCATAGATCCAGTGATTATACACACTACGCCATAGATGGCCTGTCGCAACAACGAAAAAATGTTGCCTAAAGTGCCAAAAGTGTTGCGCAAGCACTTGTCGCAACACTTTTAGTCGTTGGTAATGCTTCCCTTGCGCAAAGTCATTTTCGTAACACATTTTCTTTTTTTCGCAACACTAAGAAATGTGTTGCGACAAGTGACTTTTCGCAACACTTTTTTAGTACTTGCAACACCTTTTGTTGTGTTGCAAAAAATACCCGTCGCCATCAACGTTAATGTCCGTTAGTTTTTTTCGTAACACTTTCGTTATTTTTTCACAACACTTTTCTTATAACACTTTTAACATATTTGCAACACCATGTCCAGTTTTTGCAACACTTTTTGAAAAACACTTATGTCACATTTGAAACACTTTTTGCGCTAATTGCAACACATTTGTAAAACACTTAATTGATGCCATAATTCAAAAAAATTAAAATTCATTTTTTTATATAATTCATAATGTTTAATTGTATACAAATTCAAACGAGAACAAAAAATACATAATACTATACAAACTAAAAAT
>CATIWQ010079718.1:0-11586 GCA_949673415.1 Euphorbia schlechtendalii | reverse complement strand
ACTAGATTAATTTAACAAACTCGATTATAGACACTCAGATATTCAATTATTCACCACAGAGCAACACATGAAATGACTTTTCTAAATCTAGTGCAAATGAATTAAGACGATTATATAAACCTGGATAACAATATTACTATGCTTAGTACGGGTCGCTCTCACATAGCCACATTTAGCAAGTTACCATTCCAAATTTGTTGGCTCACTAAACAGCATTATAATCACAGATCCAGTGATTATACACAATCTCGTTAACCCCGAAACTACTCTTAAAGTTAACTCAAAAGCATATAACTTGATTAATATAAAAGTCTCAACACGAAATACACATTATGACACATAGACATATCATAAACTTCGAAATAGAAAGTATAAGTAGAAAGTAAAGAAAAGTTGTAATATATGCAAGTGAAAGCTAAAGTTGATCAAACCGTATCCACTCTTTAATGGGAGTCATCAATTCCCGCAATTCTTACGTCTGCTTTGAATTCGGTCTCGACAAGTACAAAACCTCCGCTAGGATGCTATTCTTTGTGAATATTGAATAAACGAATGTTGAAGAACAAAAACTTTTACTGATAAGTGATTTGCAATTACACTTATTCAACAATCGCTCGAATATGTAGAGAAATCTAGTGATCGAAATCAGGATTCGAATCACTTATACATTTTCTCGCTAACACTTATGAACGTAGCGAAAACTAGATAATTTTACTCTGTTTCTATGCACACAATATATCTCTCACTTTTTCTAATTCCAATTGCCATGAAATTTGTGAGGTTTGGAGCCCTATTTATAGAGTTCGAAGGGTTGCGTCTATCTATATGAAGAGTTGTGTCCATTGGCAAAAGATTGCATTTCTATATTGTGATTGGTTGAGAAGCTTTAATCTTATCCATAATGGATAGGCACCTTTTCATGATTGGTTGACTTCCAAAAGGTGTCTATCCATTTGGTAGTTGATAGCGGTTGATCGTTCTTATCTGGCAGTTGGTAGTTAAGAAGATTTGACCAAAAAACCATCCAAGTCGAGACCACAATTTACATGTCACGACTGTGAATACTTGTTTGGCAATTTTCTATTTTGAAGAATACTAAGTCGCGACCGCGAGCGGTTGTCACGTCCGTGAAATGTGTTTTTCTTCAGAATTCTTCTTGTAACTTTACCGATCTTTGACAGCTTAGATCCTAAGCCAAATCTTTAAGTTCCATACAACTTTTCACACCTTTTTAACTCTTTTTACATAGAATTCCACTTTAAATCATTTTACTCCCAAGATTTACCTAGTATCTGCATTTGCACCAAAAACAACTACATACCACGTGAAATCTTTTATATGAAGTATAAAAATGACTTAAACTATATTGTTTAGTGTATAAAATTAATATGATAATAAGTGTAATTATACACTTATCATACCCCCCCACACTTAACTTTGGCCTTGTCCTCATGGTAAATTCAACAGAATTGTATAAATTGGTAATCAAGTTCATACCTCATTTGGCGAAAGACTATTGTGTGAGTACCACATTCCCACATTGCAAAAGATTCAAGTAGAATTCTGAAATTTCTCACAAATTAGTAATGTGCAATTTATATAGCTTAGTTGCATACCTTTGCTCTTAATGGAGAGTCAACCGAATCGCATCTTCATATAAGCGTTATATGCATACTCGAATATTACCTACTCTTAAGCATAGTATAAAGTATAAAGGAAATAAAAAGCACACTTTGATTAATTTCTCTCATGGCATTTTTAGGTAACCTAGGATGCTAAAACACTCTCAGTGGTTGTATTTTATGCTCCATACCACTCTCCCCCTTTTTCAGTGATTGCATTTTATGCTCCATACCACTCTCTCATTTTTTCTTTTAAGCATATGTTTTTGAAGTACTTTGTACTTTGCACCCATTTTTCCTGTTATGCTTTCTCTTATTTTTTTCACTCATTGAATGGTTGCAATTTCTACTCCGTACCATTCCTCACCTTTTGCATAACTCATTGGTTATCCTCTCTTTCTTTTCATTTTTTTAATACCCTCATCCTTAATTGATCAATTTCAAAGTGTTATGGTTATAGTTTCCCAACACTTTAAACACACTCAATACTTATAGGACTTATTCGAGATTTTCATATAAAACTCATAGTAAGAATACCATTAGATATTACTCTACTTAAACTTATCGGAAATATTAAACTAAAACTATATAACTTATACTAATTCACGTTGCATTGAAATATATATCGAGACTTACATAGAACGTTACATTCGAATGTTATTCACCACTCATCCTTGCCAAATGCAAAATGTAGTGCTAAAAATGCTCATACCCTCAATGTGCGCTCAAACTCGAAACAAAAATTTTGTTTTGAATTTGCACTAACATTTAACTTGTAATACCTAACACTCAACATAACCTTGGAAAAATGTTAGTAAAGTATAAGAATAGATAATGTATAAATGACACAAAAATCAACAAAAATTTTCAAATTCTTCAATTTTTTATTTTATTCTAATTTTTTGTATTTTACAGGATTTTTACAAATGTCTCCCCACACTTAAAGAACACAATGTCCTCATTGTGAGACATTGAATTCAAATCAAAATTTAAAAACTAAAGCTAGTCTTAAAATGATTGAAAAAGAGAAACTAAAGAAAAGAATAAACCCGTATTAATGTGGAGGAGAATCCGGGGGACCAGGAGTGAATTGAAAATTTTGTTTCCTAAAGAAATGAAAGTAATTTTCAAAGCATCGATTTATTACTTTACTTTAGAATCTTCATGTCTCTTTTCATAACTCCAAGTTCCGCTTAGCAATTGTCCAACTTAAGTTGCATGCTCGCCTTCCAATCTTCCAGAGCTTCATCTTCTTCTTCTTCGTCTTCTTCTACTTCAAGCATTGGAGCTTTTCCATGATGATGACTAATGGTTGGATTAGATGGTTCAACGAAAGAATCTTTACGATCCAAGTTTAGCTTCTTGGTGCGGTTGGAGTAGGAGTAGAAAGAATATGCACCATCATTCTCTTGAAGTAATCCGGTGTTCTTCAAATAAGTCTCATCCATATAGCGAAAATACTCACCTGGTTGTTGGACAGAGGGGAGTTCACCTCTAGCACCCAAAATAATAGCGTTGATAATTTGCAATTACAATTATACAACAATCGCTCGAATATGTAGAGAAATTTAGTGATCGAAATAAGAATTCGAATCACTTATACATTTTCTCGCTAACACTTATGAACGTAGCTAAAATTAAATAATTTTACTCTCTTTCTACGCACATAGTTTATCTCTCACTTTTTCAAATTCTAATTACCACAAAATTTGTGCGGTTCTGAGCCCTATTTATAGAGTTCGAAGGGTTGCGTCTATCCATATGAAGAGTTGTGTCCATTAGCGAAAGATTGCATCACTTCATTGTGATTGGTTGAAAAGCTTTAATCTTATCCACAATGGATAGGCACCTTTTCATGATTAGTTGACTTCCAAAAGGTGTCTATTCATTTGGTAGTTGATGGCGGTTGATCATTCTTATCTGCGGTTGGTAGTTAAGAAGATTTGACCAAAAAACCGTCCAAGTCGTGACCGCGATATACATGTCGTGATCGTGAATACTTGTTTGGTAATTTTCTATTCTGAAGAATACTAAGTCACGACCGTGAATGGTTGTCACGACCGTGAAATGTGTTTTTCTTCAGAATTCTCCTTGTAACTTTACCGATCTTTGACAGCTTCGATCCTAAGCCAAATCTTTAAGTTCCACGCATCTTTTCGCACCTTTTTCACTCTTTTTACATAGAATTCCACTTTAGATCATTTTACTTCCAAGATTTACCTAATATCTGCATTTGCACAAAAAACAACTACATACCACGTGAAATCTTTTATATGAAGTATAAAAATGACTTAAACTATAGTGTTTATTGTATTAAATTAATATGATAATAAGTGTAATTATACACTTATCAATTATTTAAAATCATAGAGATTACATGTTTGAGTTTACATACAGGGGTGAGATGAAGTTTTTTTCCTATCTTAATATAAGCAAAATTGCTCAAAATTTTTTTAAAAATTTTACAATTGAAATTATATTATTTTTTTAAAGCCAAATTAAATTTATTTTTATGGCAAGCTAATTAACAAAATATTTTAATCAAAATAATATTATTGAAATTATATTAATATTATTGAATTTTTATTTAGAATAAAAATAAGCATTTTACGAAAATAATAAAATGAAAATTTCAATTTTTTTTTGAAGATTATGAATTTTTGAAGTGTAAAATAAAATAAAATTTAAATTTTAAAAGATAATACTAATAAGTTTTGCTACTACTATCAAACAATGATATGATATATACTCAAAAATTGATATTGAATATTATTTAACTTTTTATAATTGATATGATTTCTAAGTAATGTTCTAAAATATTTTTATGCTAATTACAAAGAATTATTTATTTATTTTTAACTCATGATGTTTAAATTGTCTTCTTTTGAATATTGATAAAAAATAATATGGCTAAACGCTTCTTTAAACATAAAAATTTCAAAATGGTTATTGGTTTAGTGCATCGGGAGGCGCCCTAAGCTATCTTATAATCACGATGCCTTATGTACTTTAAAAGTGATACGTAGCTACGTTAACTTTAAAAAATTGCACCACTTTTTCTTGAACAGTACATGTTAACTTCTGATTAGAGAGAGAAAATCAGATAAATGATATGTTTGAAAGATCAAACTAACCAGAAAGTTGATAGGTGATGTTTGGGGAGTTATTTGGTGCACTTTTGAAAGGTGATAGAGCTACAGGGTCATATCCAAAACTTCAGGGGATAATACTTTTTTTGAGACAACTTAGGAACCCTCCCGATGGATTAGGCCATGATTATTCTAAATGAAGAATTGGAGAATGAGAAATTCCTGATGAGGAATGAGGCCAATTCCATAATAGGGGTTGAGATGGGAAAAATTTTATCCCTCAAATCTTAATATAGATAAGGATAAAGAATGCATTCTCCTTCCCAATAAGCACACTTTTAACCCTAACATCAATGTAGGATTTTGTTGCCTTTTTTAATGTTTCATTTCACATTTATTTTAATAACTTACATCTTTATGTTTTGTATTACACATATTTTTTAAAAGAAAATTTTGCCACATAAGATCAATTTTTGCTCTTAAAATATACACAATATTCTTGGTAATAAAAAAAGGATATTAAGGATTTTGTTCTCAATGGTATATTACAAATAACATTTCCTTTGATTAAATGTGTGTTGGTGAGAAATAGCTTAATATTAACAGTAGAGGGGGAGTGAATGCTTTACTTGGTTCTATTTAGATTTTATAAATATACTTTTCTAAGTTTAGTTTTTAGATGCATGTTGAGTGAAATGTGCTGAGTTGTATATAAAAACTATGAACTATCCATCCTTGCTGGCATAGTTTATCTTCAATCGTTGTTGAGTACTTTACTAAGCTCGGATTGATTTTTGAAGCAAAACTTGTAAAAGCGGAGAGAATGATGAATGAGTAAAGCGTAATAAAGATAAGCGACAAAAGTTAGAACTTCAACACCTGATATTTTATCCTAGTTCGGCCCCTAACCTACCTCCAATCCCTGGATTCCTTTTCGAGCTTTAATCCACTAGTATTTTCTTTCCTTCCTTAGGCGGAGAAGCCATTACAGTGGGTAGACTTTATTACATAAAGTACAGTCCTTTCTAACTACCACTAAAACATAGTTTGGGTACTCTTCCCAAATTGTCACTCAGATTTTCGAAAAGAATTTGTGAACAGAGGATTTCAACTTATAGAATATGTGGAATCTTTTATAATGTTAAATTTAGGTGATTCTCTCGATTTCAAACTAATTGGATGATTTGTGTTTGCTTTGATTGCTTGATTTGGAATTTTTGAATGCTGGGAATATTTTCATAGTATTTCAGCTCTCAAGAAATTCGAGATGATTCACCAAGTTTGAACGTGTGCTTTATTCTTCTATTTATACTTGAAGCTATTGAAAGAAGCCATTGGAAACTTCTCGTTCTAACTTTATCTTCAATTTCTCTTCTCTTCATATCTTTCAAATTTACCCGTTTGAAACAAATTCAAAGATATTTAAGGACAAATATTTCGAACATTGAGGCGCAAGATTAATCCGTTAATCTGAATGTGTTAAAAACTCATTTCCTTCAAGCAATATTTCTGATAGAGAGACATGCGAGATGCAACGTGATAGATTACAATTTTTTGAGTTGCTGACATTGTAGAGTTGTACGCTGACACTAAGAAATGGTGCATGTTAAAGGTTTCCTTTTATCTTGGACTTTAGTGAGGATTCTCCGACATTCTTTACTGATACCTTTTTGTTATGAGGACCACTTGAATATCTTCTTTAATTTCAACACCTTTTCTCCTAAAAAGCATCAAAGGAATATTTCGTTCCTCACATAAACCATTAAACGCATTTGTGTAATATATTTCTCTAAATGTCAATTAACTTAGCTTTTTATAACAAAAAGCTAACTTAGCTGCACTGAGTCTATATCTTGTATACTATGTAATACTAGGCTGAACTCAGCTTTTCTTACTCTAAGTCATAACTTAATTAATCACTTAGTAAACTATATTATTTTCCCTTAAACAGACTCAAGTAAAATTGATTAATTAAGAGTGTATATGAGCACTGGACTTTGTACTAACTCGCGCATTCAATGATAATGGCTTTTCGGGATTTTTATCCTTGAATCACACAATTTTTAACCATCCGATGATTGTCAAATGGGAGCTCTCCTCGTTAAAAAAAAATAATATTGTATTTTGGATCATAAAACATATTTAAAAAGCCTTAAAAGCTTAAAATTTTTTTAAAGGACATAGATAAATATTTAAGGGTCTTGAATAATTTAATTAAATCTTTTGTTTAAAAATATACATTTATATATTTTAAGAAAATATGTAAATAAATAATTAAATATATATACATATATATTAATATGTATTTTTTTTAAAAAAATAAATAAGCTCAAAGAAATCCTTCAAAAGAAGGATTTCTTTGGGGATCCCAACTTTGCTCACTAGAAATTCCCCTTTCTTTGAATTCCCTCTATATATAGAGGGGCCTTTTTTAGATTTTGGGACCAAAAAATTATCAACAAAATTTTCTTTTTTTCTCGATGAAACTCCAAAAAATATTTTATTTTTTATAGACGAAAAAAATTTTATTTTTCTTGATAAAATAATTTTAATTTTCTTACATCTTTCGTAAAAATTCTTTGATAATATTCGGATCCAAAACACGTTTGGATTCCAAACTTTATTATTTTCAAACCAATTTTTCTCCATCTTTTTCTCAAAAATCCTCACATATTCTAGGGCTAAAAACAAATTTAGAGTCTGAGTCTGAATATTTTTAGGATTAAAATAACATATTTTCACACAAAATAAAACAAAAAGAACAAGGAGTACTCCCAAAGATCAAGTGGATTAGTCGAAGTGGATTCGTAACGAAAGGGTAAGACTTTGAGTTTCTAGAGCTTCTTTTTCCTATGTATTATATTTTTATATTTATGTTTCTTTTCTCCTAAATACTGAGAGAAACTCTATTTTCATCATCGACCTAGGAGTCATTTTATTCCTTTCAATTATATGTTATTAACTTTTTATTTATTTATTTTTCATTATTTTATTATGTAACTTTCTTTTGTGCTTTTAATTAATTTTTTTATTTATTTAATTGTGAAATACATGTTAGAATACACCAACAAAAGGAATTAAAACAATTTTCAGATAATAGACCTCACTTCTTGCCATGCGAGCACTTTCTTTAAATAAAAATGACCAACATATTTGTAAATAAAATGAATTGTTTTATTTCTAAATAAAAAATTTTCAATTGTCGATATTTTAATTATGCCACATGGGCCTCGCTAAAATCAAATCGAACAAATGTGCAAATATTGTTCTATATCTTGTGCTAATCTTTGTGGGTGTAGGTATATTAGGATTAGATGTATGCCTAGGATTTTACTGTCCTTCGAGTATCGCAGTTACAATTATATTTTTACGAAAAATGTAATTAATAGATTAGGCGGGCGGTTACATCCACCAAGGTTTTGTAATCTTAATATTTACTTTTTCGCATTTATTTATCACTTTATGTATGGATTTATCGCTTTCCAATTATGTGTAAATCATACATTATAAACTCGAAAACAACATAAGTGCAAATATGCATAATTAAGACGTACGGTTTTCTGAACTAAGTGATTACAATCTAAGTTCTATTGCAAGCTTGACTATCTAATCTACAACTATTTGCATGACTGAGAGGAAGGTATTACTAAGCTTTTGGAATGATTGTTGTGATGGTGCAATTGATTTGGTTGTTATTGACTGTGAGATTAAGACTAATGGGGGTGATGTTGAGGTCACTTCGGCAGAGATGACTTATTCAAGTCCTACTTTCTAATGATCAACAAAGAATTCTCTTACTCTAGCATCTTCTTTCCCTTTGTAGTAAGAAAGTCTTTGTCATTCAACTTAGTGAAAAGCAAATGGTGGCACATGGAAAGATGTGCAATATGGTTAAAACCATGGGAAGCAAACCATTGAAAGTACTACAACAAAGCTCTTAAATCTGAGGCAGATAACGTGATCTTCAGCTTAATTTCCATATCATAGATTCTTGGGCATATTGATGATATAGATCTGGTAGTGAAGTTAATATCCCTTGCATCATGAATTCCACTAGACACCAATTGATCCATAAATTTTTGCATATCGTTAAGATGACCCTTAATAACATTAAGCTTTTTATGCATTGAGAGACCATTTTTTAGGTCTAGGGACTTAGTTGGTTTAGGGTAAAGTTTTCCCATAGAGTCGTCTGTATTGTTATTGATTTCTTTGCAAATAGAGTCAAACTTATCAATAAGGGCATCTATACTTAGCACATTCTTGTTAGCTTTCTTGGAAACTTCATCTATAGTCTTAATTACTTGATCAATTTTGTTGTCATAATTCACCATCAGCCTAGACATGCTCTCCATCAGTGTTGTCATGTTGTGACCAATGTCCTTGGTAACTTCGACTTCTTTCAATACATTGTCAATTTTCTTATCCATGCTCCGTTTTACTTTGACTTGTTCTTCTCCAAACTTACCAAACTATGTAGCTTGAGTTATCAAGGTGGAATTCAAGCTACTTAGCTACTCAATAGTAGCATCAATACTACCCTTTATATTTCCTTCTACACCATGTTAGTGATAACAATAGATATGGGGATAGAAGTGATAGATCTGCTGAGTTAAGATGCAGAATCGGATAGTTTGTTGACGATCAAAGCCATCTTGTCCACTAAGCCTTTTACGCTTTCCTTTGCCAAGTGGTTGCGAATCGTAAACAAGCTTCCTTGAATCTTTTCAAACTCCTTGAAGTAGACTAATTTAGAGGGAATACTTGAATGCTCATTAAACTCTTACAGCTTTGCCTTAGCTTTCACGAACAAGTTCGCCAATTCCCGAGTTAGTAGCACTTAGCTAACTACTCCCACTAACTCGGTGCTAGTTTTAAGAGTTGAAAATTTCTTCCTTGCTAACTCTCTAATCTGACCCAAGATGGATGAATAAACCAAGTCATCTTGGACTGGCTTGCTACTAGAGGTAGGTACTTCACTTTTTGTATGATTTGCCTTAGTACCTTCCTCACTTGCTTTTCCATGCTGAGCGAAGTTTTCAACATTAGGAACCACCTTAATCAAAGGGATTAGAGGTGTAGTGGATGGTTGTGAAGAAAGGGTAGGTTTAGAGGTAGTTTGTACATTTGAAGAAGGGGTTGTTTTAAGTTTTTCAAGGGAAGGAATGATTGTAGTTTGAGGAGGTAAAGGAGAAGGGAAGAAAGAATCTTCGGTCTACTTAGGAGAACAAGGAGTATAAGATGGGGAATTTATAGTATTTGGTATGTCAAAAGGAGAATTTACGGAAGAAGAAGGAATATGGGAATTTACAAGAGTATGAATTGAAGGTTTTACAAGTGAAGAGGGTTTAGGATTTACAGAATGAATAGGGGAAGGATTTAAGAGTACATGTGAGTTAACTGATTGACCCAAGTATGGGTCATCTTCAGGGTCATTCAGACTAAGTTGAAAGTGACTCAGAATGAGTGAAAGAGGGGGTTGGGATGCCTGCAATCAGGATGAGAAGATTCTTCCTCATTAAGGATTTTGATGGTTTCACCAGCATCCTCATCACTACTCACTACTTGAATATTTTTCTTCAGTGGAGAATAGGTGGTAGATATCATGCACTAGGTTCCTTTGGCCTGAGAGATTACTTCTTCAACGTGAGCAGTATCCTCAGACTTAGTGATTTCATGGTTCTATTTACCTTTCTTTGAGTTACCCTGTCCAACATCATCTTTAGTCACCTCTAGTTTGTACTTCCTCTGAAGTAAAGTTTCCTGCCCTTGTTTTTTATGGGCTTTTCCTTGCCTTGGATGACCTAACTTTTGCTTTTGGAGAGGAAGGAGCAGAGGCAGTTGAGATTTGCTCCAACTTTGCAGAAAGTGGAACATTATCACTAGTGTCCTTGCTATCTTCCTCAAAGTCCAGCATAAACATGTCTTTATCCTCCTTTAAGATATCCTTAGGAAACACTTTTGGTGTTGCCTTGGTCTTCCTCCTCACATCTTGGGCCTTAGTGTACCTTGTCTGGACCTGGTTATGGAGGAGTTTCCTAAAATGGAGCATTGTTTGAATATTCTTTAATGGGATCACAGTCTCCCCAAGTCCATCAACAAAAGGTGAGATATCCATTTGCACAACCTTTATCAAGGTAGTGATTAAATAACCATAATGGTATACCGTAGTAACTTTTATCAAATGATGAGAATCATCACTAGCCGATTTCATTGCTTACCTTCTACAATATGGTAGACCAAACACCTCTCAAAATAAGTACAGCTAGAGAGGGATTCCTTCTTGGGTAGCAGCATCTTCACAACAAGCTCATACCAAGATCTAACTCCCTAGCTCATTCTAGAGGATGAATTCTCGTTAGATCCATAATCACCTGGTAGTTTCCAATCCTCAAGGAATGCCACAACTTCTTCATCTCCATTCTTCCTCAACATAGTGCCCTTGCATGAAATATTAAGAAGATTTCCTAGCAGCCTGAAGTATAAAAGGTGGGATTTTACATCAAACTCTACTATGAGCACATCATTAAACCCTTGAATGTAGTACATCATAGAAACTTTTAAATAAGCCAATGATGGTTGGGCCTTCCAATTGCAGATATTGATTGAAGTTCCACTATTTGATGACTTTATAGAGAATCTTGTACTTCAATAAGCCCTCATACTCCATTTCATATACTAGGACAAAGCAATGGTTTGATCCCCATTTAACCTTGTTAAAGACTGTTCTAGAGGGGAAAATAATGTTGTCCTTCTTTCCTTCTTTGTTCACATAAACACTCCTCTTGGAATTACCTTGAAGGATAAAGGTTTTCTTGGTGATCTCCATTTCAGTTGAGAGAGAATTTAAGAGTAGAGTGAAAATTAGGGTTCTT
>CATIWQ010079713.1:0-41036 GCA_949673415.1 Euphorbia schlechtendalii | reverse complement strand
TTCCCTTTTCTTAATTTCACAACAACTTTTACATCCATTTGAACCAAATTGCAGCAGTTATAAACCCCAATATTAAATATTTCAGCTTCGTTCTTTTTCTTTCATAATCAAAATCAATTTCTTCTCCTTCACTGATTTTTTTCAAGACTTTGTTAATCATTTCTCCGCGCTTGCTAGTCACCGGAGAATCAATCCACCTGAAGAACCCACATTCTCTATCTCTTTCTCTTTCTCGTGTTTTTCGCTACAAACACAATGAATTTCATGTTTCAGATTAGCAAACTCACCATAAATTTCAAGAAATTGAAAACTTACCCCATATTTTCTACATGAAAAAAACCTTCGTTCTGGGTTATCTTCCATCCATGAGGCTTTTGCATTAGTAGATTCTCCACAAAAGCATATTGGATTTTCCATATCATCCATGGAACCCTAAATTTCGAACAAAGCAATAGATGAGTGAATATCCAAAATGAAAAAATAAAGAACTCAATATTAGGGATTTCGTTTAGAATGGAAGAATGGGAGGAAGAAATTGAGAGGAAAAGAACTATTTGGATTGAGGGATTTAATTTCATCTTATACCTGATTTCTTACCGTACGGGTTTTTTTATTTTTAGTTTTTTTAAAAAATAAATTCCAATCAACACACGCTGAAATATTCAACGCATGCCACGTTGGAGGCAGGTAGTTAGTTGGTGCACATTTTTGAAGTTGAGGTACCTACGGGGTCGGCTGCGAAGTTGAGGGAGGCAGGAGGTTTTTGGGCATAAGTTGGGGTACTTGTTGATGTATTACGCCTTAATTTAATGTGATCCCTTGGCATCGTACTTTCATTCTTAGAAGTTTCATTATTCCATATCAAACCTTCTCTTTAAATTATAAATTGGATATGCTATGGTCTTTATTGAATGATCAAATACATCAACACCACTCCTAACTTGACAGCAAAAGTTGGATATCACCTTGAACTTTCAAAAGTTTCAATTAACCCTTGAGCTTGATAAAAATGCATTAGTTTATCCACTCAATCACATGTTACTTTTTGGTTGGAGAGGGAAAAATAAAAAAAGACATATTTGAAAAGTCAAATTGATTAGATTTTAACATGTGAAATTGAAAGGGTCAAGTGATTCGTTTTTGCCAAGTTCATAGGGGTATATGATCCTTTTACAATTTGAAGGTGATATCCAACTTTATTACCAAATTAAAAAGGGTAATGATGTCACAGATTCGAGTTCACATACATGTGGAGTGATGTGAGATTTTTTTTTATATTAATCTAAACTTGCAAATGTATTTTTTTTATAACAAAGTTAACATGTGACAAAGTAAATTTTAATATTGCAAAAAAAAGTAAATGTGTAATATATGTTAGTTTTGTTTTGTTATGTATACAATTATATTTGTGTTTATTTTTTGAAAATTTTAGTTCGCTTTAGTATAATTGTATAGTTTTATTTAAAAAATAACTTATTACAACTCTGTTAAAATTTATAACTTTTTTTAAGTAATTGTAAGTTTCAGGATTCAAACCCTGATCACCCTACCCACTTTATGGATGTATCACTCGGACTAATCATATATGCAGGATAACGTATTTTTGAACAAACAAGTATATAATCAAGTTTGACAGATTCTCAAACATACAATTTAAAATCCAACCTAAAATAAAATTCAAAGTATAACGGGCTGTATTATTAAGTCTGCCTAATAACCTGGTTTGCTACATGGATGACCATCAAAATACACGCGCGTGAAGTATATTGGTGGAATAGAAAATGAATAAAAAAAAATCCTTAACATTCTAATTCTTACCATTCAAAATCCCTAATATATGTTCTTCGTCTTCTTCAAAACTTCATCTTTATTCTAAATATTTTCTTCAATAAATCATAATATTGTATCGATTCTTGGCCCGTCATTTTCATCTTTTTGTTCTTGAACCCGATATTTTTACGAGGGGGTAAAGTAACGTGTTTTAGACAAATATAGGGGGTTATTTGTCACATTTCAAAGTTCAGGGTGATAACAACCCTTTTTGGATAAGTTCAGGGGGGCGTATATTATTAACCAAAACATGTCTGAATATGTTTTCTTTCCGGATATAATCAAGAAAATATGTGCATTTATGTTTAAGATCATGTTTAAGAGCAAATTCAACGACTCTTCCTATTTTTCATTCCCAAAACTTCATTTTGAGGAATATACAGTGTTTTTTCTCCAACCTTCTTCCCCATTTACTATTCCCCAAATCAAATTTACTTTAAAATAATAATATTTTATTATTAAACTAATAAAAAAAACAACAAAACAAAAACTAAAAATAATAAAAAAGTAAAAAGTGATACTATTTTATTCAATTCCTTATAAAGTAATAATATTTTATTCAATCCCTTGAAATGGAGAATTGATTATTCCCCGGGAGAACCTCATTTTGGGGATATACCATATGGGGAATGGTTGAACTTGACCATTCTTCATATCCATTTCCCATTTTGAAGAATTCTTAAAATGTGAAACCATTAAAGTTGCGTAAACTCATTACTTTATATTTCTACTTTATATTTTATTTTTACAGCTTTTACTATATCTGTATAGTTACTACCGTAAATTCACTTCAACTCATTACTCTATTTTAATAAAATATTCAAATTTATTATATTTTTATAAATATAATTCAAAATAATATAATATAATTTATATAAAATATTTAATTAAAAATGCATGTTCATATAATTTTTTATAAATAAAAAAATAATAAATTAAGTAAATAATAATAAATTTCATAAAAGCTGTAACCAAGATAAATAATAAAATTGTAAAATATAATTACGTACTGAAAAATATATTATATAAAACTAATTACATTGGACTTATGCTAATGAGATTCAACATTACCAATTTAAGTAAATCATGAAGATCTACCTTCATCCCTTACATTTGGTGCTTTCAAGCTGTTTTATTTATGAAAAAAAATCATTAAATTACATAAAACTAATTTGTATCATATATTGCATATTTTAAATAAATTTATATAAATAAATTTTTATAAATTTGATATGTGTTTTTTATAAATGTATATATTTACGGGATTACATATTTTTCACGAATCTGGTGTGTGTACTTTAATTTCTGAACAATTACATGCAAAAAAATCACTGTGTATGTATTGTTGCAAATGGAAAAACCATTGTTTTTTCTTAGAAAAGTACATATTTTTTCCATGACATTTTAAATTTCTATATAGAAAAGAAAAAAAGGAAAGGCATTGGACATAAAAAAAAAGCAAAGATGGATTTTCGGCCCCACTTTAGAAGGTGAGGGAGAATATTTGGCCATGGATTCTGAGATTAATAAAAAGGAAATTGAGATTAAAAAAATGTACGAGGCAACTTTTTGGGATCTGATTAATTTTGAATTTATACATAAAAAAGTGAATGTAATTAAGGAAGTACATAATTAGCACCGCAAAAAAATTTTGGATGTAATCTGGAGTTTCGACCAAAAATAAATTAAGGATATGCTTAATTCTTTTTTATCCATTATAAGTTTGCTTTTTACTCCCATCACTTGCTAGTTATCTTAATAAAAAAAGTGCTAATTATCAAGTAAAAGGAACTTAAACCTGCATTTTTAGATTTCTTATTAATTTTGTGCCACAGACCATACAATCTTGCTTGTCGTTTTTTATTCTTTTACATGAAAGGCTTTTCGTCACTAGTCCAAAATTATTAATTTTTTAAGAATTAGAAATATTGAGTTTGGATCTCAGGATCCCCAACTTCATTTTTCACTTTGGAAGGAAACAGTGTTCACTGGAACAAGTTCAGTGGTTGCCCAAGATTATTAATTAGTGTTGTTGTTTGATGTGGTTTTACTGATGGTAAGTGCCCAAGTTACAATCCATTTTTTTAAAGTTATGATAACTACATTGAAAAATAACGAATCAGATTACGAAACAAATGTACATGAAAATCATTATATTTAAGTAGCAACAAATTTACAATTGAAAGTCACTGAAATACAATTACTTCATTCACAAACATAAATACTGAGAGTCCCCTGAATGCTTCGGGTATGATTTGATCGTTGTAGGACTTCAGATTATATTTAATTGTTTGGACGTTGGAATCTACCTGCAAAACAGATTAAACTCAAGTGAAGGTCAGGGCTTTTTCCCCCGGGAAATCTCCGATGATAAAGTCAGTGAATGAATTATGGTTGATTTGGAGATTAAAGAGTTAAGAAGAAAAGAATTCGGATTAGGTACCTGTCAATGGACTCCCCTTTCTCCATTTATAAGCCTTTTTTGGATCCCTCAAATCGGGGGAATTTGAAAAAATCAAAACATAATCGTGATCCCTAAAATCAAGGGAGACTAGGTCTAGGTCTCATCCGTTCCTTGATTTTAGGGGGTAGTTATGCGAGTGACAGCTCCTTTTGACTAGGCAGCCATTATCTCGATAGATGAAGACTGAAGCATCCTTTTATTATCACTTTGCAAAGTATTCGAGGCGGGTTCAACCATCTCATCAGATGATGCAATCTCGAAGCTCGAGACCGAACAGCCATGGAGGTAAGTGTGGGCCAAGTGAGGCGGGGCTATTAACTAAAAAGTGGTTCACAAAATGAGTCCTCCACTACTATTCACGAGACAATGTTATCTTACTAATACGCCTTCATATCAGAAGTCCCCCCATAAGGTTAAAGTAGCCTTTTAAAGCTTGCGCCACCCCAGTCATGACGTCGACCCAATTTTTGAAAGTTTGGCGATTGCAATTCCGCTGCCAGCTATTAGGGCGCTTCGTAAATCGCGTTAACCTGCCCAATTGCGCCACACGTCCTTCTAGAAGCATCTGCGTCTTTCAAAATTCAAAATCTTTGTAAACGGCGTGTCTCTTTGGTTTTCCTTTTCACTTCTACGAAATTCTCTTCTGCGTCTTTGTGAAAATCCATCCCAGTTCGGCGATTTTTGCAGCTGTATTTCTGACCCAGCGATTATTCCACTCTCCAATCTTCAAGTAAGTCCTTGGCTATCCTTAAATGCTTTAAATTTGTTTATCATCGCGTCGCCGATTTTATTTTGCGCCCTGAAAACCTTTTGTTATCATACTTAGACCCAAATCACGAACTAGGTTCAGTTGCAATTTTGTGCTTGCGATGTTCCCTGCTAATATAAGCGATGTTAAGGTTTCGTAATTGCTCCTGCTAGCCTATGACAATTTTTGCGTGCCTCAAACTAAAAAACGTCATTGGAACATCCCTTCGTTTGGGAATTCCGGCTATTTTTGTTGATAGGATCGCCGCGCGCGATCGCATAAGATAGTAAAAGATTTTAGATGTCAGATTGCACCTTATAGGGTTTGGGGACCCTGTTTGGGCTTATAAATTGGTTTGGGCTATAGCACATGTGGAAGGCCGGCAAACTAAAGAGGACTTCTATGAGGCGGTGTTTCTGTTGAATTCGCAATCTGACATTTTCTTATTTATTTAGGATGAGTTCTAGTAGCTCTAGTAGCGACGCCGCCTTCGATAGAGCCTTTACTCTCTTAACAAAGCTCAACTTAAAATTGGATCACGTACTATCCCAGCCAATTACCATTGATAGAACTAACCAACGTCCCTTTCTTAGGATAAAACGAAGGGTGTGTAGGAAAATGACTGACTTACCTTTATCCCCAGAGCGATGGCCTCCGGTTGATTCAGACGACTCATTAATGAGAGCCGTTGATGAATATGATGGCGGTGAGGGCTCAACAGAGGGAACCGGCCCAAACCAGGAAGTAGGCGGGCTCGAAACCCTAAGGGGACAAGGAAGAAGGGTCATATACCTCGAATTGAGAACATGGTGTCTATCGCTCATGAGGTGGATATATGTTTTAAGGCGTAGGTTCACAAATGGCTTATTGGAAAACCATGTCTGCTTCCGGCTCAATACGAACATGTACACACTCTTCCAGAAGGGTACTTTAGAATTTATATGGAATAGATTTAGGCCGGGTTTACCTACCCACTTCCGGAGGAGATCGCGAGATTGCTATCGGATTGGGGGGTTTGTCCGGCTCAAATACATCCTAATTGCTGGTCGGACATAGTGGGTCATTACCACATATGTCGTGGGCTCGGCCTCAACTTTGATTCTACTTTCTTCCACCGGTTGGCGTCAATGAGGCGGAAGTCGTCTGAAGACCATCTCCACTTTAGCAGTAGGGATAAGTTTTATTTCTTCTCAGATTACCCTCAGTCTATTTACAATTTCAAGCAGTATTTTTTCTATGTAAAAGTAAACCCAGCGTACCCATCATTTCCGACTCGCTGGAGGGAGGACATACCTGAGACGCTATCCTTGAGGGGCCTTGAGCAGGACCCTCGTGTTGAAATTTTCTACCGGATTGAACAGGGGCGATGGTCGCTAGCGACTTTCGCCTGGGCCTTCCTGAACAATATCCCATTAATCACGTGGGATGGCATAAAATTTGTGTATTATGACGGCATGGTCAATATTCCTAGTGAGCTTATTTTTTTTATAATTTTATTCGTTTGAACAGAATGTCATCGTCTCGCCTAAGCGCTTCTCTTAACAAATAATTAGCTAAAGGTACAAAGGTCTTGAGCCGGCAGAATCAGAGGAAGGAGGCGGAGAAGATTGACCTAACTCAGGAAGATGTCACAAATGCCATCCTGTTGAAGAAGGTGGTGGCTCGAAAAAGGCCACGGGATGATGAAGTGGTTCCCTCCGAGACGACGTCTAAGAGGGTAAGGCTTGAGTTGTATATTACTTTTCACATATCATTTCATGATTAACCTTGGTCTGTGCAGAGCCAAGAGGTTTCTTGCTCGATTCCACGTCAGTATGATCATGTCACCTCGACCACCAATGTTGTTCCTGTCATCTCAGCCTCCCATGCTGCTCCCTCCCTTTCCTCTCATTTTAAGGAAAGCTTCCTCGAGCTTGCTGGTCCTCAAGGCAGGATCACGAGCCTATGTGCTTCCTTTGCCTCGAGAGAGGGAAGCTTACAAAGAAGAGTCAAGTGTTTGCTTGATGGGAGGGTTAGCGGATGCTCTTCTGATGTAAGATTTATTGTTAGGTTATTTACATTTCAACCCCTAACCCCTTTGTTCTACAGGCTATGTCTCGATGTATGGAAATGCATCGAAGGTCGTCTAATCATGCTAAGGTGAAGGCTGAGCTCCAAGTAGTCAGGACAGATCTTCAGGTGATAAGAAATGAAGCGGCAGTGGCTAAGGAAAATGAGGCAGAGACGGTGAAGGCACGTGATGAAGCTTTGGAGGTGGCCTCAAAGCAGAAAGAGACGGAGAAAGAGTTAGAGAGGCTTCGCTAGGGCCATGATCAACTTCTTCTACTCTTTATCGATTTGGAGAAAGATGCTACGCATGTCAAGAGTGAGCTTCAGGGGGAAGTTGACGCTTTAAAGAAAGAAGTGCAAGAGAGAGAGATCGAGCTGGATGGTGTCGTGGGTAAAATGGTCAAGATGGCTCGAATGTTTGGGTCTCGTCTCATTGAGGCGGTGCAATCACATTGGTCGGAGCTTGACGAAATCCAAATCTCTTTGTAAGGCATGCCGTCTCGAGGAATTTTAACTTAGTTATCTCCAAGTTTTAACCTTTTGATAAGGTTTTCCGTCTCGAGGAATTTTTGTTAAAATGCCATATTTGAACTAAGGCTTTAAATGCTTAATGTTATTCAAACTTAGATTTCTCTAAGGTTTAACCTTTTAATAAGGTTTTTCATCTCGAAGAATTTTTAACTTGGATTTCTCCAAGGTTTATTCTTTTGATAAGGTTTTCCACCTCGAGGAATTTTTGTTAAAATGCCATTTTTGAACTAAGGCTTTCAATGCTTATCGACATCTGTAAAATGTTGTAATCATTTAGCGTGAAAACAATGCTTGTAATAAGAGGATATTCAATCGTACGCTTTTATTGATGTATAATTGTAATTACATACAGATACAAGCTGGTGCTTAGTTAGCCGATTTTGGTCTAAGTGACGTCGCCTCGTTAAAAACCTTCCCGAGGAAAAAACCCAGTGGGAAAAAATCCCGAGGAATGAAAAGAGTGCGGTGCCTAATTCCCTAGCCATTAGACACATTATAGTACGGTCTCAAATTTGAGATGTTCTACGTTCTTAGTAGACTTTTGCCTTCGAGGTCGCTAAGCCGATATGTGTCTGGACCTATAACTTCTGTAATTTTGTATGGCCCTTCCCAATTCGCTCCTAATTTACCTTTGACTTCTCGGGATTGTGAAGCGGCGACGTCTTTGAGGACTAGGTCTCCATCTTTGAGCTGTAATCTTCTAACTTTACGGTCATGATATCTGGCTATTTTTGCCTTATAGACTACCATCAGGATGTAGGCTCGTTCTCTTCTCTCTTCAAGGTTGTCCAAGTGGTGTTTTAAATTGATGTCGTTTTGTTCTTTGGTGTAGTAAATGACTTTGTCAGTTGGGGAGGCAATCTCCACAGGAATCCTGGCTTCTGCTTCATGGATCAGAGAGTAAGGAGTCTCGCCTGTTAGTCTGCACGGCGTAGTGCAGTATGACCATAATATGCTTATGAGCTCATCTGGCCAAGATCCTTTGCTTCCCCTTTCGAGGAATTTCTTAAACCCTTCTCCTAACGTTCTGTTAGTGACTTCCGTTTGACCATTCGTCTGAGGGTGTGCTACAGAAGAGTAGTGGTTTTTTATGCCCAGTCCTTCACAAAATTCTGTGAACTTTCTTGATATAAATTGCGTGCCGTTGTCAGAGACTATCTTCCTTGGGATGCCGAACCTTGTGATAATGCTCTTCCAGACGAAATCGATGACTTTCTTCGGGGTGATGGTGTTAACTTTGACCGCCTTAACCCACTTGGTGAAATGGTCGATCGCGATGATTACGAACTTCCTCTATTCGCTTGCCATTGGTAACGGTCCCGCTATGTCAATTCCCCATGTCAAGAAAGGCCAGGCGGTAATTAGTGGGTGCTGGTTAGATTGAGGTAGGTGATTTTTTCTTGCATGTACCTGGCATGAGTGACACTTCTGGACATACTCCTTTGCATCCGCCTCCATTATCTCCCAATAATAACCGGCTAGGCTGACTCTTCGCATTAGGGTGGCTGCAGCTTGGTGAGATCCATAAATTTCTTCATGAATTTCAGCCAGGATATTTTTTTCCTTGGACTGGGGTGACGCACTTAAGCCAGGATTCCATATATGATCTTCTATATAGTTCACCGTCTACTAGAGAGTATCTAGCAGATTTTCGTACAATCTTCGAGGCGATTTCTTTTTCTTGAGGGAGTCGCCCATTTTTTAGAAAGTTGGAGATGGGATGGAACTAGTCATCAATTTCTTCCTCAACACACAACATGCGTTCTTGATTACAGCTGGGGTGGTTAATAACTTCGTAGAAACTACCTGGTTGATTGCAGCCTTCTGGGTTTGAGGTGACTTTTGCTAATTCGTCTGCTGTTTCGTTCTCCTTCCGGGGGATATGTTCGACTTTCCATGTGGTTCCTTTCTTCTCCAAGCTCTCTATTAAGCTTTGTACTCTACGAAGGTATTTGATCATGATTTCATCCTTCAACTTGAAGTTTCTGTTGATTTGGTTGGAAATAAGCCGTGAATCGCTTCGGATGACTACACTATCAGGGGCCAATTCCTCGACAAGTTCCAGCCCTTTGATTATGGCCTCATATTCAGAGGGATTATTTGTGGCGACGAAAGCTAGTTTAGCTGCATATTTGAGGTGGATTCGGTTTGGGCCTTCTATCAGTACACCGACCCTGGCTCCATCACTGGAGGAAGCTCCATCAACATAGACGATCCACGGTTCGGTCTTCACTATCTCTGTTGGTTCGAGACCTGCAAACCCTACCACAAAATCGGCCAATACTTAGGCTTTTAGGGCAGCCCTTCCTTCGAAGCGGATGTCGAACTCTCCCAACCTTATTGCCCATTCAGCAATTCTTCCTGATGACTCAGGTCTTTGTAGTACTTTCTTAAGAGGGAAGCTAGTCCGTAATGTGATGATGTGCACTTGGAAGTAGGGCCTAAGTCTAGTCAAGGCGGAGATCAGGCTTAGAGCAAGTTTTTCAATTCTGGGGTATTTCAGCTCGGCATTCTTCAAAAATTTACTTGTGTAATAGATGGGGTGTTGTTGGTTGTTCTCCCCTCTGACCAAGACTGCTCCTACCGCTTCATCAGTTGCAGATAAATACATGAACAGAGGCTCGTCTTGGATTGGGCGACTGAGCAACTGGGGAGATGCCAAAAACTCCTTCAAATTTTCGAATGCGCAGCATTTATCCCATTTAAAGGCCTTGTCTTATTTTATAACCTTGTAGAAGGCTAGGCATCTTTTGGCAGAAAAAGAGATGAATCACCCCAATGCATTAATCCTCCCATTGAGACGTTGTACCTCATTCAAGGTTCAGGACGGCGTCATGTTGATGATTCTTCAATCTTCTCTGGGTTAGCCTCAATCCCTCTTTCTGATATAAGAAACCCAAGGAACTTGCCGCTTTTTACTTCGAAGGTACACTTTTCTGGGTTTAATTTGAGGCGATATCTCTGAAGTACTTTGAACATTTTTTCAATGTCGGTTGCATGATTGGCTTATTCCTTGCTTTTGATGATCATGTCGTCTACATATACTTCCATGTTCTCGCCAATTTGATCTTTAAACATCTCATTTACTAGTCTTTGATATGTAGCTCCAGCGTTTTTGAGCCCAAATGGCATCACCTTATAGTAGTAAGTCCCTTTATGTGTGATGAAAGCGGTTTTTTCCACGTCTTTGGAGTCCATTGGTGTTTGGTGATATCCTGCTTTGGCGTCGAGAAGGGAATAGATGGCGAATCCAACTGTTGAATCAATGAGCTGGTCTATGCTGGGCAGAGGGTAGTTGTCCTTGGGGCATGTTTTATTTAAGTCTGTGAAGTCGACACACATTCGCCAAGACCCGTTAGGTTTTTTCACGAGTACTACATTTGCTAGCCATTCCGGGTAATGTACCTTATTTATATGTCTTGCCTCGAGTAGTTTTCTGATTTCCGCCTCGATTACCTTTTACTGTTCCGGAGCGTGTTTACGTCTCTTTTGTCTGACCGGGGTAATTGCGGGGTCAATGTTAAGGCTGTGATACATTACCTCGGGACGGATGCCTTTGACATCTTCGCTTGACCACGAGAAGGTATGTTGCTGCTCTTTCAATACTCTTATCACAGCGGTTTTTGCATCTTTCCCCATGTCTTTGGTGATTTTAACCGTTCTACCTTCTGCTAAAGTTAGGACTTCTAAATCACCCACTGGTTTTGCCCTTTCGTGATCTTCCGCTTCATATTCCGCTTTAAGTGAGCCTGATCCGGCTTATGTGGAGGCTACGTAAGCTTCATGGGCTTTTTGTGGATCTCAAACTACTACCGATGTTCCCTTCTTGGTTGGAACCAGTAGGGTCAGGTATTCCAGACAGATAATGGAGCGCGACTCGATTATAAATGATTATCCCAATATCATGTTGTAACCGACTCCTATGTCGGCAATGATGAAATCGACTTCCCCTCTCCAGGTTACATCTTTATCTCCTACTTCTACCTCCAAGGTGACTTGTCTTGTCGACGGGATAAGTTGGCCTCCGATTCCTACTAATGGATTTCCTCCTGGTTGAATTCTAGAGTGGTGAACATTTAGCCATTTTAGAACTGTGCTAGTGATCAGATTGACTGAGCTGCCGGTGTCAATCAAACCTCTCTTTACTATGTAGCCTTCCATCAGTGTCTCAATGATTAAAGGGTTTGTGTGGTGTTTTTTGACCAGTGAGTGTCTTTGGCAAGTTTTGAATAGGTCGGCGTCTCGGCCCGTTAAGTCTACTACCTTTTGTTTTTTGGTGGGGGGCTCAAAATCCGGGCCTCCCACGATTACCATTATTGTTCCTTTGGCTCTCTGTGCTTTGTTGTCTCTCATTCGAGGCGGTTGCAGGGCTTCTCTATTCCCTTCTCGGGTCACTCCTTTCACGAATTGGCTGAATTTTCCCGCTCGAATTAGGGCATACACTTCATCGGCCAACATTCGACAATCATCAGTATGATGCCCCTTGGCTCGATGAAATTCGCAATAGCTTTCTAGGTTTCGGCCCACCATCTGTTCTTCTAGGACCTTGGGGAATCTCACATTCTTCTTCTCATGTGTTTTCTTTATCGCCACCAGGATCTGGTTGAGCGGGGCGTTTAGCTCTGGCCTGTTAACTAGTGGGGCGTTCCGTTTATATAGATGGTATCTCTCCTCTCCTTTGCTTCTTCGAGGGTGGCGGTCATGGTAACCATCTTGCTGATTACCGAACCAATTTTCCCCTTTACTCTTTCTAGATCTATTCATTTCATCCACTTCTATCTTATTTTTAGCCATGGCTATCATCAGGGTGGTGTCCCTGGGTCGTCTCGTGATGATCTCTGTCCGTAGCCTGTCATTTCTTATTCTTCTAATGAGAGCTTCTTTTGCTGTGCTGAAATCAAGGTCATCAGTGCTAATGCAAATCTCGTTGAACCGGTGGATGTAAGATCTGAGTGACTCGTCTGGCTCTTGAATGACCTCATGTAGCTGTCGACTAACGTACGAGGCAGGGGTGGATCCGAGGAAATGTTTGTAGAAGACTTCACTTAACTGGTCCCAAGAGCTAATTGAGTTGGGTTTCAGCTTGTGGAACCAGTAAGCGGCGGGTCCGATTAATGTTTGTTCAAAATAGCGGCATATGTATGCTTCCGGGGCGTACATCATCTTTATTCTATTTATGTAGTGCCTTACATGAACCACCGGATCATCTCGCCTGTCGTATAGTTTTGGGAAGACGGGAGCAACGAAGTAAGGATTTAGTTGGACGCCAAGAATCTTCTTCGTGAAGGGGGAGAGTCTTTTTTCAACTAGGGATTCCTGGTAGGGTATCGCCAGATCTTTGAGCAGCTTTTTAATGCTACCCCATAGTTTTGGGTCGATTTTAGTGTCGCTATCTCCTTTATTAGTTGTGTCAGTCGGCTCGGGCCTAAAGGACGGCTGTGGTATGGCTTCGGTAGTTAAGATAGGAGTGTATGGGTTTAACCATGGTGGCGGCCTGCAGTGTGCTGTTTGAGGTGACACTTTGTTGAGGGAAGGTTGTTTGGGGTGCCAAAGTTGTTTGAGCTAGAGTGGGCGCCTTGGTTGAGGCCGGGTGCTGACGATGTTGAGGCAGGAAAAGTTCTCTGACCAGGTTCATTCTATTTGAGCCGTCATCTGGAATTCCTTGGATGGTAGTTACCTCGATGTTATATTGCTCTACAAAGCCTGTTCTGATGACATGTTGTTGTTCAAGCGGAATGTTGTACTCCTTGAAGATGCGAAGCATTTGTTCCACGGCTGTGGTGCCTGCCCGGGGAGTCATAGCTTGTGCACCGCTCTCCATGAGATCGTTATGGGCACCTTGGATGGCTCCGGTGTCGGAGGAAGTATGGTTATTGTTGATTTCTGCCATGGAGCGGTTATACTTCTGCACTAAAGAGAAATGAAACAATAGTCCTTGCAATCGAGATTTTAATTAGAGTAATCCGATAATGAATGGAATGATTTTAATGAAAAGAAAGAAAACGTGAAAAAGAAAACTTATCGAGATATGCAAAAACATGTTGTGAACTAAAATTCTCGTCGGGACAAGTAAGTTTAGTCCACGCTCACCGCACCACTGAAAGTCCCCTGAATGCTTCAGTTATGATTTGATCGTTGTAGGACTTCAAATTATATTTAATTGTTTGGACGTTGGAATCTACCTGCAAAATAGATTAAACTCAAGTGAAGGTCGGGGCTTTTTCCCGTGGGAAACCTCCGATGATAAAGTCAGTAAATGAATTATGGTTGATTTGGAGATTAAAGAGTTAAGAAGAAAAGAATTCGGATTAGGAACCTGTCAATGGACTCCCCTTTCTCCATTTATAAGCCTTTTTTGGATCGGGGGAATTTGAAAAAATCAAAACATAATCGTGATCCCTAAAATCAAGGGAGACTGGATCTAGGTCTCATCCGTTCCTTGATTTTAGGGGGTAGTTATGCGAGTGGCAGCTCCTTTTGGCTAGGTAGCCATTGTCTCGATAGATGAAAACTGAAGCATCCTTTTATGATCACTTAGCGAAGTATTCGAGGCGGGTTCAACCATCTCATGAGATGATGCAGTCTCGAAGCTCGAGACCAAACAGCCATGGAGGTAAGTGTGGGCCAAATGAGGCGGGGCTATTAACTAAAAAGTGGTTCACAAAATGAGTCATCCGCTACTATTCACAAGACGATGTTATCTTACTAATACGCCATCATATCAAATACTATAATGTAAAAGTGACCAAAAATAAAAAAAAAATTGTAGGAGAGGGAGAAGAAAAAGCTTGAACGCAAGGTAAAGTTTTACCTAGTAAAAGAGAGGGTAGAAGGACTCCATCCAGGATGCGTCCTCTTGACCTAGATTTTTCGTCGATTCTCGTTTAGCATTTTTCAGTGGCTACTAGCGTTGATTACCCGCCTAACTCAAATGTTGAATTTATTGCCCAACTCTTTCTTCACCAAATGATGCAACCCTCTTCGATTTTGCGATCAAAATCTGCCTAAAATTCCATCAAACTACACCTATTGTTTCAGTTCTTCCTTTCCAACCCACCGAAGTTTCTCCAAGAATTAACTCTTCTCATTAAGTGATTACTCAAGATATTCCATCAGAAACTGTTCACAAGGAAAATCGGTCTCATCATATTGTGAATTAAAGTCTAAACAAAATAAAATACGGGGTTAATCACGCCTTGGCATCTCGTCTCGTTAGGGCGAGTGTTTTATCACATATTTCTCATGCAGCCAGATTTCAGAGATGTAGTTTGGAGTTGGGGAAATTTGAATCTTAAGCCACATCATTAAATTATAACTATAGGTTGCAGACTTTGATTTGTATGCACAAAAGACTACCAAAGCTCATGGGTGCGCTTCCAATCTTTTTCATAGAAAAATTATAACCCTCGTATTCTTTTCTTTCTCGATGTATTGACCTTTTGATACGTATTTGTAGAGCCACTCAAAATGGCGATTTTGGTCACCATGCTCATCTTCTTATTGATATTGATGTCCTCGGATTTACCACTAGCTATTTGTATTGAGCAAGAAGGAAAAGAATTGTGAATTGACGTTCATTATGAGAAATGTCTTCCTTTTGTAAATATGCAGTCCAATCAGGCATCTCCCAATGGATTGCAGGTAAAAGAAGTGCCTACCACAAGTTGATAAGAAAAACACACTAACGAAAGAATGTGATCTTTTGCAAAGAGATCATTCCCACCATCGACGCCTGCAATAACATAATGAAAGTCCTTATAGTAAACCTTCAGAACACCCCTCAATGCCGGATCTTGAGGGTGTCAGTGATGATGAAACGATTAACCTTGTGGTTGATTCGAATAAGCAAACAATTAATGGTTTTGCAAATTTTATTAAGAACAATCAAGATGATAATGAAAAGAATAATGATCAATTGGTTAATAAAATTACAAAGATCGCCTTTACTCTTGCAAGAGTTGTTTGTAATGATCATGGAAAAGAAGTTTACGATTGGGATCAAGGACTGATAACATTTTACCTATAGTTGAAGAAGATGTTGAAACAGCTCATCCTGAAATTTTGGGTGGCTTTGAGGATCGAGTTGAGACCTCTGATTCGGATTATTCTCAACCCGAGAGAGGTGTTCTAGGTTCTTGGTTTTATTCGATAGAAATGGAGGAGTCCAAGTTCAAAAATAAATCTGTGATCGTAACACATTCGTTTGTTGGGAGAGAGTTACTACATGAAAGCTCATGGCCCGAGGTGGATGAGAAATATATTTTTCCATGTCCATTGTTGCCAATCTCAAAAAAGACAGTTTTTCTATGATCAGTATACAATAAGTTCAACTTGTTGCATGAAACTTGACAAATACTCTCCCTCCTAAATCTTTAGTTGGGAGTTTATTCATGTTTAGTTTGATGTTAGATTCAAGAATATACTATTTGTAGGCATTTTCATGTTGATTTGATTTTTAGTTTTCTTTTCTTTCTTTATAAAAGAGAGGGTAGATTGATATGCAGCTAGAGTTCTACTTTATTATTTATTATTTTGTTGTTTTATTTCATCATTTTCCCACTAGTTATATTCTCACTAAGTTCGTCATAGTTTGTTAAAATATGAAATTTTGTGGACCAAGCTTGAATTTTATGTAAATATTCATGGGTTAAGAACCGGGTTTGGGAATGACTTCGCAAAACCGATCCAGATTCAAATTCTAAAATATGAATTTTGATCAGGCTTTGGTTAATGTTTATAATAAAAAAAACCCAGCAAAATATGACCTAACAAGCATGATGAAGAAGTATAGTTTACATAACCTTTCATACATTAAATTGTGTAGATTATATAAAATACAATTTTAAACGATCATGCAGACATTAATTTGTAAATTTGAATAAATAAACGTTCACTGCTGTGTAAGTAAAATTAAAGTGCATGTATTAGTCCATGGTCCACCACACCCAAAGCATCATTTATAATTTGTTATTATTAGTAGTGAGATAATTATCATAGGTTTTTTGAAAATCAAGAATATGCCATGTTTAAAGTACAACGGAAAAATAAAAAGAACTTAGGAAAAGCGTATTTTAATTATTTAAAATGATCATATTTATCTATTCTTTTACTTTTGTGATTTGAGCAAATTTTACCTTTTGACTTGTGCACATAAGCTTTACTTGATTAAATATGCTTTAATCATCAATCTTTAAAAAGGTTACAACTGTCTAATTATGTTTTGTTCTATCTATATGTTAGTAGTATAAAATATATAAGAAATTGGTTTATTATCCGTTTAATCATTTCTCCATTTGCTATTTTGCAAATTTTCTACTCCAATAGAGAGGACACATGTGGAAATGTGTGCATATATTTCATGTTTTACGGTAATCGAAAACACGAATATGAATAGTAGCTTTTTTGGTTTTCGGAAAATCGAAGATCGCCGCGATGAATGTCAAGTCGGAATTGACTCATGATATATCAAAATTTAATCATCATTCACTACTTGTTTTGCGATCGGAGATTCATAATGATAATTTTACATCGTAGGAAATTCCAGGAGAGATCATGGATGAGAGAAAAATATAGAAAAATTTATCGATCAATTTTCATTCCTTCCATCACTTGTTTATAGAAAATGGAAAATGCGCATGGAAAATATAAATACAAATAAATTCTTAAACTTATTTATTTTTCCAACAGAATTCAATTACCTATATCTGATTGCATCCTTAAACCCTATTGATCCGCTCACGGGGTACCGGGCATTTCCAACAATTTTATTATCATATGATACTTGAAATAGCTAGAAACTGATCTATAGACATCCTTACCTATTCTTTGTATTTGAATCAATTGAACTAAGTCCAATTAATTCATTTTTCATTTGCTGTCTCATTTTTCATTTTATTTGATATATGTCCCAAACCTAATGTTCATAAAAAAAAACTTCTTCTTATTTTTCTTTTATTTTGCAGGACTTTTTATTTTCATTTAATAATCATAAAATCCAGATTTTCTGGTCTCCATCATTTAATAAAAATGTTTGATGAACGGATAGATATTCAATAGATCCAATTTGAAATAAAACATAATACGAGTAATAAAAAAATAAAATACCATTACTATCAAAAAGAACATTCCACGCGTAAAAGAAAAATACATGAACAACACCAAAAAAGCCATAAAAACGTTTGCATAATAAGTTTTTATTAAATATTACATTTATTAATAAGAAATTCGCAATTGCACATATTTTCATGATTCATGTATCATCATGAATTTAGTAGGTCTTTATGAATAATCTAAAAAATCTTTTATCCAAGAAATGGTAATGGCAACAACATACCATATGTGGATTAGGTTATGTTGGATCCGTTTTTAAAAAGTAGATTAATGTCTATATTCAATGGAATTCATGGATTCGAACCTAGAGCGAGTCCAAACGAATTCACCAAAAAAATTTGTTTTATCTTATACTGTACTATGTAAAATAATTCAACATATATGTATATAATATTTATATAGACAACAATTATAAGGAAATTGGTTTTGCAAATTTAATTCTATACCAAACAAAGACATAAAATATTGCATCCTACATTTTATCAAAATCAACTTACCATTCATGACAGTTTGGGACTATAGGCAAAATAATATATAAATTAGTAAATATGAGGCCTCAAACAAAAAGTGTAATAAAAGGTATTTTTTTGGGAAGCTAAAATTTAAATACATAATCCTTCGTATATTTACCCAATGGCTCATCAAATAATATGACACAAATTAATATTAATATTTTTATTAATATAGTAAACAAAAAAATAACTTTAAATCCTTTCCAATTATGAGTACCTTCGCTCGTTACAACTATCACGGGGCGGCCCCGCTCATAATTAATGTTGGAATTTGGAAATCTTTTGTATGTTTGAGAAATCGTAAATACGTTATCAGATTAAAAATTATTTATACAGTTCATCAAATTTTTAATCGGATAAAATAAAAAATATTACCAAGAACGAGAATTTGATTCTCCTATGAAAAAGCAACCGAATTTTTCTATATGTTTACCAGTTTGATTTAAGTGAAATAAATAATAAAAATGTCAATAGACATAGCTATTTCAGATAGCAACCATGTCTAAAGATATGTTCTTTCATGTTTCAGTCGTGTCCAACAGACACACTGTTTCGGTCCAAAAAGGATGCGTGAGTTCAGGAATAAAAATTTTCGATCCCAGCCCGGGGCGTTGCCGCCCCTCAGACCCCGCACCCGGGGGATGCTGCCCTTGGATCTCCCAAATCGTAACAGAACCCGAACAAATGTGCATTATGCACTCTCCCAACTTGTTCGATGAAATGTCACGATCGCATTTATCAAACTAATCGATACAATTACACTAAAATACTAATAATTATGGTAACGATTTCAAATCCCAAGTATTACCATACATTTTAACAAGTTTTGAACTTGATTATTAAAATCAACATAGTTTAAAATATGAATTTGGACTTTAACTTAGGTGTTAAAATCAAATCATAAGTGTCCACGTATAGTGGTCATGTCGTTTTTCATTCTCGGACTAAAGTGAATCATTTTGAAGCAATTAAATTTCAAATGGCAGGTTAAAAAACAAAATTAGCACATTAACTTATGCTAAATTCAGCCTTCAAGTTCTATCTAACTTAAAAACCAAACCATCCTTTATCTGAAAAAGGGAAGAGAGACGTCACTTTAACGACGAAAGCTTGAAAACCTTTTCAAACGTCCCACCCACCACATTCCCACTCTTTCAAAATTCACAATAAAAGAATAGGAAATTGATTACTAAGATGCGAAATTATTTTGTGTAAAGGTAATTTTTAATGCATATTTTAATATGTGTGGTAATTAAATTTAAAGTTATACTAACATTTTTTATCCAATCAACACATATATATTAAAATGCGTACTGAATCTAAGAGTCGTATCATCAAATAAATGAAAAAAATTAAACAAAAGATCTCTTTTATATTTTCCAACATTTATAAAGTTAGTTAGAATTATTTTTTTAAAAAAACTAAATTTTACTTAACATATGTGTGTCTTTATTTTGGGACCCCTATTGACAATTATCATGGATTTGTGGTCATATTGCTTGCAATTTAATTAATGAGAAATTGGAATGTACAGTTAACGTGCACAGTCCCATAATTAACAACCAAAAGCAAAGTATCAACTAGCCTGTCTGTCAATTACTTGCATAATGTAGTCGTAGAGTTGTTTAATTTGCTGACAATTTTATTGCGGTTTTATCGCATGATGAATAATCATTGATTGAAGTTGACTCTTTAACCAATTACATTGTATTTTTTCTGAATTCAGCCAACAAAACATGGTTTACTTCTTCCATTCATTATTACCCAGAAGTCAGTTTTACTTACTAATTCAAAAAAATATATTAAGAAAAGAAAGAAAAAAAATACTCAAATTATGTCAATTAGAAGGAGATTTATTTGTATTATTAAAAAGGCTTTTAAACCCAACATGCCCAAATTAATTTACTTCTCTAACTCCAAAAATTAATGTTTACTTTCGAAAGTAAATGTTGCATAAATATGACATGTATAAATAGTAAAGGTTTAATGCGTCATTAGGTACCTGAACTTGTCTCAAAAAACTTATCGTCCCCCCTGAACTTTCAAAGTGACCCCGTAGCTCCCTCAACTTTAAAAAAGTGCACCACATTGCTCCCTCAGTGCCACGTGTCAACTTCTGATTGGAGGGAGAAAATCAGAAAAATTACATCTTTGAAATTTCAAATCAACCAGAAGATGGCACGTGGCATAGAGGGAGCAAAGTGATGCATTTTTTGAAAGTTGAGGGAGCTACGGGATCGCTTTGAAAGTTCAGGAGGGCGGTAAGTTTTTTAGGACAAGTTCAAGTACTTAGTGATGCATTAAGCCAATAGTAAATAATAAATTTGATAAGTAAAATATTTAAGTGGTAACCGTGAAATTGAAACTTATGTTCAATTAATGTCATATCCAACTTATTACTCTAATTTTTATATTATAAACTCAAATTTTACTGGTTTTACTCAATTTATACAACCCATTAATTTATTTTTTTACTCTCTGGAGAGATTCATTTCATCAAAAAATATTTTATTATTAATAACAATATGTTCTTATTATTATTTTTTAAAAAAATATATCAAAACTTATTACATTTTTATAATATAAATAAAAAAATAATATAATATAATCAATATTTAATATCTAATCAAGAATGCATAGTTTTTTATAAACAATAAATTGACAATTGTAACAAATATTCAAAATAAAATTCTAAAATATAACAACAAACTGAATATATATATATATATATATACACACACACACATACATACATATATATATACACACACACACACAAACCCTAAAGCATTGCGAAGTTCATAATGTGCTACTATATCCTTAATTTTATTTTTGTAGTCTGTACATTTTTACTTAATGAAATATTTAAATTTATTCTTAGCATTTTTAATTCATTTTTTTATTATTATATCATTTAATTTAAAAAATAGTTATATATGAATTTAATTAATATAATGTAATTTAATATTTTATTTAAATATATAAATAAATTAAATGAAATTAATAATTATAAGACAAACAAATAAATTATTAATACAATTATGTCTTAATTAATTAAATTAAATTAAAATAATATTAAAATATTCTATTCTAAATATGAAGTACAGTACTATCTTATTCCATATTTGAAAAATAAAACTTTGAAAAAAGATTTGACACTATAAAAATAATGAAAACTTTATTTATAGAATTATATTAGAATTACCTTATACCAAAAAAAATTACAAAATACTTCAATCTGAAAGGGCTTAACCACTTTTCTTGACTTTTAAATATAATAACGTAACTCATTGTAATTTTATAGATAACTGTGAAAAGTTGTTTTTTTATGTTATGACAGCAAAAACTATTACCACAAGACTATTATTGTTGAGACAATCCAAAATTCCTTTTTTTAACCCTTCTTGGTTCATGAAGTCGCTAGGGATGTTAGCATTTATATAAAAGTAAAAGGGAAAAGGAGTAAATAAATATCATGCAAAATGATGCAAACTGTGCTCTTTTTTTTTTTTTTTTTAAGAATGCAAACTGTGCTCTTTGATGCACCGCAGGCTTAATTTTGGCCCTTTCGCAATCAACGTCATCGGTATTCTGTTAGTATTTACATTAAAAAAATGTAAAAATTGTGCCAAAGTTTTCACTACAGTCTCTGCCATAAGGACAATCAGGACGATGATAATGAAATTAATTTTCGTTGTCCCTTTTTCCTTAAATGAATTAAGATGCTTTAGTCAAAAGTTGCAAGAAAAAATAGTTGTTAAATAAACAATGGATATGAGTAAAGTAGTTTAAGCATAGAATGGGAAAACGCAGGAATGATTTGTCACCTTTTGACTTTTTTTTTAAGGAAATTTCCGAGTGAAAATTTAGCATTATAAAATTGAAAGTGAGTTCTGTTCTCAACTTAAAACCAGTTCACTTCAACTCTGCACTTTTTTAAATTTATACTCTCTCCGGTTCCTAATATATGTCATTTTAGACTTTTTACTTTGGTTCCTAATACTTGTCATTTTATAATATCAATGTATTTTTTAACAAGATTTTCCTAATTTACCCATGCATTAATTAAGAAAGATATTAAGTGTAAATTAATTTATAAGTTGATAATTAAGAAGAGAGAGAAATTTATTATAAAGTAAAAGGATAAATTAATCATTTTTATAATGCATTAAATGTCTCAGTAATTTTGATGAAAAATCTAAAATGACAAATATTAGGAACCAGGGGGAGCAGTGAAATAAGTTTATTTCATCTTATAAAATTTAAAGAGAAACCATGGTCTCAATACTATACTAAATATTTCTGAAATATGAAAATAGGCAAAGCTTACTTCAGCCCCGTTGTTTCCTTGAGGCTTAAACACCATTTTCCAATTCTACTTTCTGAAGCCTCGACCCCATTAATTGAATATGAAAATGTCATAAGATGATAAATTATTTTTTAAACTGTTTTTTGAAATACCGAACTCAAATAATTGATGGAGTGGAAAAGGAGAAAAAGTGAGTACTTGGTAGGTATACAACCTCCTTCATTGGCATTTGGCAATGGGCTCGTTATAAAGCCTCTATCTGTTAACAGTCCAATATCTTGTATTTTATAAACCTTATTGTCTGAAAATACAAAATGGCTGGGCCTAAAATAGACAACTCCCTTAGATTTGGGTTTGGATAGTTGCAAAAATAGGACGGCCCGAACCCCACAAATAACTAGGGCGCTTATAGATATATTAACACAAACATGTTCTCTTTGCAACTGTCCGTAATTGGGTGAACTATGTAATGACATTATAAAATTTAGCCAGTATGTGAAGCGGACCACCACGAAAACTGACGACAGGAGAGAACACGAAAATATAAAAGAAGGTGACAAGATATTTAAGGGGATGATAATGGTGATAAATAGAGGATCCGAGTTCGAGCCCAAGCTCCCTGATTCATAACCAATTAATGTTAAAATTATCAATTAAACTTAATTACTTATTAATCATTATAAGACATTTTGAAATTAACTTAATCTCTCTAACTCTCTTTTTTCTTAAAAAATATTGATATAGAATCTTTTGTCTAAAGATATCGTAGACTATGGGCTGGCTAACAAATGACCATGTCAGGTATAGTTTTTAGAAGTGCATGTTGGACTAGGCTATATTAGTATTTTTAGTATGAAGTCTGACCAGGCGTAGCTACGTTTACTCGATGAAAAATTGTTTTGAAATGAATTTGATTTGATAAATATGATCTGAATTGAATTAAATTGATCTAAACAAAACAAAATTAATAATAACAATTTCAAATATTTATTTAGCCTTCTTGCTCAATTTCAAAGATGAAGTAGTTACAAAAGTCTTAGCCTAGTGTTTGAGATTAAAGTTATTATAGAAGTCACAATTTTAAATCCACATTTCGATGAGGTGAGGTATAGATTTTTCTTTCAATGACAACTTTTTTTTTGAAAAAAATTGGTTAGACCCAGTTGAATCTACATTATCTCTCACCCGAGTCATTCCATCTATTCTCCCGAGGAGAAGTTTGTTTCAAATCCAAGCTAGAGGAGTGAATGAGATCACAACTATAAATAATTGATAAATGATGACAAATGAATTGTAGTAAATTGTGTATTATACTTAATAGTTACGCATAACAACAAAGAAAAAACTAAGTAATAACTATATATAACAATAATTAGTGAAAAACAACAATAGTAATATATTCATTATCATTTCATAAATCAATAAACATTAGTATAAGAGTCTTTTAGGGTGTTGCTTTTACGAGATTAGATTTCACTAAAAAAACAAATATTTTAGTATAATATCAAATTATATTAAAATTTTTCTAATTATAATTAATAAAAATTATAATATTTTTTTTGCTAAATTTTAGTTGTTTTCATTCCAATGTCATTAATAATAATATGTTAACGGCTGTTAGATTATAAAGTGATTTTGCTTATTGGATCAAATTTAACATCATTCAAGGGTAAATTTAAAAAATATTTCATGTTGTTTAAATGTTTTGTAAAAAAGATTTGTAAACTTTTTTTTTTGAAAATGATGTTTGTGATTTTAAAAGTTAATAAAAAGAGGAAAATGATTTTTCATTAACAATAAAAAGGGTACAAAATGACCAATTTAGCTGCAATTCAACCATGATTATGTATTAAAATTTAAGCAATTTCAAAAAAATTTCAATTTATTTTGATTTTTTAAAGCCATAATCATAATTTAATTTAAAATTTATTTTCACCTTTCATAAAATTCTGAAATTTACCATGAAGATGTGTTGTATTTTCATTAACTAGGGTACATGGATAAATTACCCTTATAAATTACCCTTATTTATGATAAAATTTCGAATTAGGGATCATTTCCTGTCCCTTATTTATTAATTTTTTTAAAAATATTTCCCAAAAATCATTTTACAAAACAAACTTTCATAACTTGTATGTTATTGAAGTTTACTGCCAAGTATAATTATATTCTTATATTTGTATGTACTACATATAAATAAAATTAAATTAAGAAAGAATAAATAAAAACCGCGAATGGTGGTTCCGTGCAGTACTGCCGTACTTTTGGTTGGTCTTTTTACTGCCACTTTTCAGTTCTCTGCAATTTCTCTCCCTTTAATTTTCCGTTGGTACATTTGCTCTCCCAAACTTCTCCTTCAGTTCTTCCCTGCGGTACAATTTTCTCCTCTATCTCTCTCTTTTTCACGTTCATCTCTCTGCGCTCTTTCATTTTCCATAATCAAAGTGGTGCTTTTGATTTTTTTTTCGTTTTCTTCTTCCATCAAACTCTGTTTGGATTTTGGATTTCTAGGGTTACTCTTTCATTTGATCGTAATTTGTGTTTCGTTTTTGTTCCTTTAAACAAGTGAGGATTTCAGATATAACGTGTTTAATAATCGTTATTCGCTCAATGCATACCCTGCTAAGTAATGTTGAGTATGAATTAGCTGTATCTACCTTATTGTTCTTTGCTAATAGAACGGTAGTTGACGATGGATTACTCTTCGGATTCTTTTCACTGTTTGTTTTGCTTTTTGGAGGAACTAATTGCTAGAAAGTTAGCGTGCTTGTTTTGGATGATAAATTAAAAAGTGTGTATCATCTGTTTGAGTTAGTGCTTTGTTCATACATATTTGCCCTTCTATAGGAATCCCGAAGGTAAAATTTCTTGTAGGCGTTTGTTGCTGAACTGCATTTCATAATTGGCGTCTGTCTCTTCCATTATCAATTCCCTTCTTTTTATGCATGCTTGAGGATTAGAGATCATTACGTTTGGGATGAGGAATATATTTGGTTATCCAAATTTTGTTTGCATTGGTTCAGTTCAGCATGTAGCTTCACCATGTTGTCATATTTGAGTTCCGCATTCTTTTTATGCATCGGAATTCTTTCATCTTAATTCAATTAACGATTTTAGTTTCATTCAAAATGAGCTGGTACGAAACCAACACTTTGGTAATCAAAGGAAAGGGAACTATGGGCAGCAAACCATCTTTTAGAAATTTGAGCAAGAACCAGCTTGGAGGTGTTGTATTTGGCTGCAACAACAACACCTTGAATGAATGCCTCTTTAAACAACTTTTTGGTCTGTCTTCTGCTTTTCATTCTGAGTTTAGCTTTTGGATTATTTTTTTGTTGCCCTGCCCTCACAAAAACGCTACTTAATTATGTGCAGGTTTACCAGCTCCACACTATTCGTATGTAAAAAATATCGACCCTGGCTTGCCACTTTTTCTTTTCAATTACACTGATAAGAAGCTTCATGGAATATATGAAGCTGCTAGCCCAGGTCAGATGAACATTGACCCGTATGGTTGGACAACTGATGGGTCTCAAAGAACTCTGTATCCTGCACAGGTATTATATGAAGTATTTCCTTTAGTGTCTAAATTGCTCAGTCATGATTATATACCGGACTTGATGCCTAAGACCAAAAGAGAGGACAATTATACTGATGTTCTCCTGCTTTTTTGTAAGGTTCAAATACGTGTCCGTCAACTATGCCATCCAGTGCCTGAAGAGAGGTTTAAATCATTAATTGTGGACAATTACTTCAATCATTATCACTTTTGGTTTGAGTTAGATCATGCACAGACTAGTAAGCTGCTGGCATTATTATCATCATCAGTAGTTTCTTCGGGTCCTTCTGTACCTGTTAATAAATTAAAATGGAAAACAGTTTGCAAACCACGTACTTTTCCTGAAAGATGCAATGAAGGCTTTGAAATCAACTCAAGTTTCAACTCAGATCATATGATTTCTCCAGCTTGTTTAGATGACAAAAACATGTTCCTAGAAAACCCGGAGACAACCAATAGAGTGGAACAAGATCATATCAAACTTGTGCACCAACAACTGCAGGAATTGGATCTCCACCATTCAGCAGAAGATTCTTCTACACTTAATGCTGCATGCCTAGATGGGGAAGACTGTATCAAGGAACAAATGTGCTCAAACGAGAATAATGATGAGACTCGTTGTACCTCGTCTCATTGTCAGTCCACTATAGCTCAGGTAGTGGAGACATGTTATAAGTTTTTCATATACTTGTATTCATTCTTCTATTGCGTGCTCATCCTGTGTATTTTTTCATATATGTAGCTGATTCAAGGGATGGAGGAACTTAGAGCTTTCAAAAACGAGCAATCTCTGAAGATGCACTTCTTGGAGCAAACGCTGGTACTATTTTCTGTGTGCTCTTTTTTCAAATTTCATGTGATGTGAAGAATATTAGATTTATTGCTTTTAAAATTTGGATGTTGGGATGAAACATTTGCATTTATACTTAAATTATAAGCAATAAAAAATCTGCAGATATTTTGATGTGTATTTTTTGAAGATGCATGCACAAAAAATGCATTCCAGGAATAAACTATTGTAATGATTATGAATAAAGAAAGTCTATTGAATGAATGTTCCTTACTGTAGTTGAAACAGTAGTATAAATGACCAAATTTATATTTTGGGCACATTTGGAAGAGAGCAGGGATGGAAAAGCTATTTGTTTAGTTCTCATAGAAGTACTGATTTGGGACTAGATGGATAACTTCTTTTCTATCAATGTGGATAATATATTTCCATGATGAATCTGATTGATTTCATGTATCTGGCATGCTTCCCATTGTAGCTTTTTTCCCAACTTGACTTAACAAAGTTTAGTGGTGGAGTGGTATGTCTAATAGGCAATAAAATTAACCAAAAAGGGCATTCACTAACCTTGTCTACACTCAAAGACGGTGGGAAATGATACATAAGAACATAATATCTTTTAAATTAAAGACGTGATGTTCAAAAAGAAGAACAAAACGGAAAATGAGACGGAAAACACTAACAATGCTTCATAACCTCATAGGTAGGTTGAAATTTATGTTTTACATACACTGCTTGTATATAGGTCTGATTTGTTTTGTTTTCTTCACTGTATCCTGCTACTCATCTTCCAAATATAAGTTAATATATGTGTTAAGCACACATACTTTTCTTTTTTATATGTGTATATGTGTGCATGATCTTATTTTATGCCTGTGGCATTTCAGGTCAAGGCTGAAGAACAAATTCAGCAGCTGAAATATCGTTGTTCACAATTAGAGTCTATGTCTAGTCTTCCCTTAGAAGTATCTAAAGATACAAATCCAAAAAATGAGATTTTAGATGATCTGGTTCTGAATCCTGCCAAGTCCATATATTTGGTTGGGGGATATGATGGTAAATCTTGGTTATCTGCTTTGGATTTATATTCTCCATCGCATGATGCTTTGAAATCTTTGAAGCCGATGACAACTGTCCGTTCATATGCTTCCATTGTAAAACTGAATGAAGAATTTTACGTATTGGGTGGGGGTAAAGGGAATTTGTGGTTTGATTCAGGTATGGCTTTCAACGGTCTTTTAAGAACTTGTCATTTGTTTTCCATAAATTTTTTTTCTGCCATTTAGAGATTTGTAGAGCTTAAAATTTGAATCTCTAATATTTCCATTGTGGTTTCTTGAAGTTGAATCGTATAATCCAGCTACTGATCAGTGGTCACTGCGGCCTTCCTTCACTGTAACAAAGGGGAGCTTAGGAGGTGCAACATTAAATGGAAAAATATTTGCAGTTGGCGGAGGGAATGGGTCAGAGTGCTTTTCAGATGTTGAGATGCTTGATTTAGATATTGGGCGATGGATTCCAACAAGATCAATGCTACAAAAGGTACAATTATTTTCTTGCATATTATGTGTGCATCTTGGCGGACGAGACATTATCATATGCCTTTGCTATCAGATGATTGTGGATTTGTAGTTTGACTATAAATTATGAACAAAAGTGCTAATATGTTTGGCATGGGTGATTAGTAATATTTGTTAATGTGTACCTAGTGAGTAGTGATGCAACTCTAGTGGTTATTTCTTCTTATACCGTTCTCTTCTTTGAGTGAAATAATTCCAGAAAAGCGGAAAATAATTTTTCTTGACCAAAAACAGCTGTAGATCAATATTGTAAATAAAAAAAATGCATGGGTCATGTCCTGAAAATTTTCCTTTATGAAAATATACTTAAGTTCTCTATTCCCCGTGAAACAGTATTAAAAAGATAGAAATATTTTCGTTTACTGATCTCATTGCTTCAAAGCTTGATTTAAGCAAGGAAAGGTAGTGCAATCTCGTTGTCATAACTTAAATATGATGCAAATTGTTATATAGTTTGATATGCTACCTAATAGACATTTAGGCACTAGTTTTAATAAATTTTTGGTTTTCCTCATCCCGAAACTTGTTGTGCAGTTGGGGTGTTTATTACTTTCCCTTAGATAGAAATGAAAACTCATTCATATCAAATTGTTAATGCAACTAACGCATGTAAGGAAGTATGTATTGTCAGAATTAAGTGATTGGTGAAGTGACTTGATTTAGTAATGTTGGAAAAATACATGTGACATTGTTATGTACATTGCGGTTTCATATATATATATATATATATATATTGTCTTGGTATGCTACTTTCTGCCTTCATGCTTTTGAAGTTTTTAGGGATGTCTTGATTAATTCCACATAACATATTTTAGAGATCTAAGAAAACTAGTTTCCTTTTCCCTGCCATTCATATGTTTTTTCAGGATCTAATACCTTTTCTTACAGAGGTTTGCACTTGCTTCTGCGGAGTATAATGGGGTGATATATGCTACTGGAGGGTTCAATGGAAGCGATTATCTGAAGTAAGTTATAGGTCTGCTCATATGTTTTCCTTACAAAATTGTTGTCCTATAAACAAAATACTTGCACATATGTCGACATGCACAAGTATGCAGGTGAAAAAGTTCATATTGACTTTGATAGGTTGATTGAAATTTCTGATATCAGGTCTGCTGAAAGATTTGACCCCAGAGAACACTCATGGGCCAAAATTGCAAGCATGAACACACCGAGGGGTTCCCACTCGTTGGTTGTTTTCAATGAAAAACTGTAAGAAAAATCTTTCAAGTTCATTCAATCAAACCTGCAAGCAATTTGAGGCATTTAACTCTGGGTATTGAACAGGTATGCGCTGGGTGGATATGATGGAGATGAAATGGTAGCAAGCACTGAAATATATGAACCAAGAATGGACCAGTGGATTAACGGAGATCCGATGAAGACAGCTAGAGGCTATTCTGCTGCTGTGGTGATCGATGGTTCCATATATGTAATTGGAGGGGTCGAATCTGGAAATAACATCATCAACACTGTATGTGTTATATATTTAATATGTAGCTTAATGTTTGTTAGTAGCTATTATAACTGATTTTGTCTGCAATGTGTGTGTATAAGGTTGAAAGTTTCAAGGAGACTTGGCAAGAAACCACTACAAAGGCCATTGGGAAGAGATGCTTTCTGTCAGCATTGGTATTGTAAGTGTGGAATGGAATATGTAATTTGGAAAGTGCTTGATGATGGCCATTGATTATGAAATAGAAGAAAAATTAATTTATAATTATTGATTTTTCATGAGACAAATACAAATTAAACTGGTTTGAAAGTTCAAACAGTTTGAGTGGTCTGGGTCTGGTTTGGGGTACTGGTCTCTTTTTCTTGCGGTGGTTTGGTTACATTCACAATTTTTGAGACCCGAAACATTGCAAGATTTGTATCCCCTGCAACAAAATTTCATATTATTTATGAAAAAATAAAAATAAAAATATGGAGTTGTTGAAAGATAATGAATGAATGAATGAATACCAAAAGTGATAAAGCTTCCAGAAGAGACAGCAGCAACAACACCAGGGGAGAGGCGTTTGTCATCGATGAAGGTTCCATTTGTGCTATCTAAATCCGTAACCAGTAGATTTTCCCCTTTCTTTTGAATGCGAGCATGAATTCCAGATACTATCCAATTAAACATAATCTTTTCGTATTGGTCAAATCAATTTTAAAAAAAAGGTGGAATTGAATGTGCAGAGAGAAGAAAACTGCAAAAGTATTAGTACCAGTTGCCACTGGAATCACCAAATCTGCTTTATCAGCTACTCGACCCACTGTTACCTCATTCTACATACCGTATTATGATTAATTAATAATTAGGATATAGTATACGCATATAGTTGTAATTAAGTATGTGATTACTTACAGAAGCAAGTTCAAAAGCATCTGGCAGTTGAACCTTATAGCCTATGTGTCTCCAATCCCCGTCACCTATATAACAATAGAATCAATTATGTCATGGGTTATTAATTGAGTGTACTAAAAAGAAAGAGAGAAAAAGACAGACCAACAGGTTGAAGAAGCCATCTATCTTGGGAATCAGAGACTGTGGGTTCAGAAGTAGCATCAGAAGCAAGAACAGTTGCAAAACTCTTGTGCTTCTTTGGGCTGATTAAACTAGTATGGAAGTGAGGGAAAAGAGAGGTTGGAGAGTGAAAAGGAAGAAAATGAGAGGGTTTAAAATGGAAGTTGGAAGATGATGAAGAGGCCGAGCAGATTGGAAGCAGCTTAGCACTAGAACTAAGAGATTGTACAGTTATTTCCATTTCTGCTGCAATTCTATTTGATCTCCAAATACCTCACTAGTGCCTCTGCTGTTTAGTTTATCATCCTTTTTTTTTCCTTTTATCAAAAATAAAGTTTGTTTAGCAACAATATAGAATATGTGGCAACCATTAAATGTGGATAACTACTACTATACCTTGATTTTCCACTCCCTTCACTGCCCCTCCGCCCTTGTTTTGTGAGGCCGAACCTTTTTTTTTCAAGCGTTATTAATTTACCAATTTATTAAAAATATAGTTTTTATTTTTAACCTACATTTTTTTGTTGAAAGTAAATGGAAAGAACTAAAGATTGGTCCATGGTCATTCTCAGTATATGTATCAATCAAACTAAGGTACTTCACCTTCAATTTGGTTCAGTTCAGTTCAGGTCCATTAAATTCAGTTAAGTTCAGTTCAGTTATGGTCTATTAAGTTCAGTTCAGGTTTGTAGGACCCAGTAGGGTGATAAAATAGGTCAGAGGGGGGTAAATGACTCTTTTTCGATTTCACTATATTCTTCAGAAGTCTGCTTTTGAGAATGCTTCTGAGTAAATATCCTTTACTCAGAGTCCTCTTTTTATGTTTAAGTGTTTTAATAGCGGAATTAAATAAACACAAAAATAAAGCAGAGTAAGGAAATATGCAAACAGTGATTTTATCCTGGTTCAGCCTCTACATAATCCAGTCCTTGGAATCTCTTATCCAAGATTTAATTCACTAGTGGCTTTTCTTCTGGTGAAAAGCAAACCCTTTACAGCTTGAGATTGAAGTTCCTTCCAACAATCTTGCCTATGATGAGCTATGCCAATACAGGAGTACCGTCCTTCTGTATCTGAAGCTCTGAGCTTTGTCTCTCTTAAGTTCCTTCCTTATGAGATTGCCAAGCTCCCTCACATTAACTTACCCTCAGCTTAGTGTGATTTACAACAGTTTATAAGTAAATGATTTTTATAAACTTCTGAACTTTGTTTCAGTTAGTTCAAAATACAAACAGATGATATTGAATATTTGCTATGAGAAGGTTCTAACCAGATTGAGAATTGGTTCACTCTTGAATTCTTTTGCTAAGATTCGGTAACCTTCTCCAATGGCGGAAATCATCCTTTTATAGAGGGAGAGAATGTTTCCGTTGATTTTTGGACCGTTGCTAGGAATTCTGCCGTTGTCTCCCAATTTTGTTTTCGTTAGCAATCCGTTAAAGTAGCTCGTTCAACTCTGATCCGCGCCATGCTATGTTAGGTTGATTTTGGGGGACCACTTTGTATGATAGTTGCACGTGAGATTTGCAGAGAAAATCTTGTTCCTGGTTTTGTAACCACTTTTATCTTATCGTGGACTTGAGGACAAAGCGCACAGCGGCATTAAATGTAAAATCAGCTTTTCTTGACTTTTGGCGCTGAAAGACTAAGTTGACCTTTGCAGAACCTCAGAGGTATTTCTTAAGGTTCTGAGTTTTGAGTATTCTTCGGAATTCCTAACTGCTTCTGAAGTGTGACATCTTTGTTGACGAGTTTTGTAGCTTCTAAGGTAATTTGCTTCTGAACTCAGAACTTACAAAACTAAAATTATCTTCAGAATCCAACAATCTCCCTCATTTTGTTGGTTCTGAGTGAAGTCAAGCACAGTATGTACTTACTCCCTCACACTCCTTCATAGTCTAGTGCTTAAGTTCAGAGTTTAAGTTTAAAAACATACAAGGAAGTCAGTACAACGCAAAGTTGTGCTTTTGGAATGACAGTAAAAACTTTTTATTCATGATGAGTACAAGTTTTTACATTACACGTATTTATAATGAATTCTTTTACAAAGGTTTTTCTGTAAGAGCTAAGAATTCATCATTTTGAGTCTCCTCTCGCTGATCTATCTCCATGGCGGTGCTGCTTGAAGGTTGATTGGATATCATCCATCTTTCCCAGGTCTCCTTGAAGCTGTGCTTGTCCTTCTCCCTCCACTCAATGCCAACAAGCTGAGCAACTATCTTCTGCTCATCAACCGCAAATCTCTGAATGACATCTTGTACATCCTTTATATTTGCTTGAAGAGGAGGGACAATCTGTTGAATCAGCCTTGCTGGGGATAAAGGGAAAGATGCTTTCAAGGATCACTTGGAGAGCCTTCTGATTCCAAATCCACTGAATGTTGAGACCATTTGCCAAATGCTGCAGGAATGGCACAATCTCACTATCATGTGAGCATAAGGAGTGGAGAGATAAGCCACCAAGCTGATTACTTAGCCCATCAATGCTCTTCTGAAGAGCTTGCATTCCTTGCCACTACAATATCTCACACTTCGACAGTGATCTTGGTAAGGGTAGCAGCATACTTCTCTAATTGTTCCTCTATTTCATCAACAGCCTCGTTCTTCTGAGTAAAGGTGGTCTCAGTGATCTGCTTGTGAGCTTTTTCAACATCCTTGAAAATCTCAAACTTTAACTCTCTTTTGGAATCCGCAATAGCCTTGAGAGTTTCAACTTTAGAAGTAGTCATGTACTTCAACATCTCATCAAGACTACCTTGGATTTTCTCCTGCTGCCACAGACAAAAAGCATTCTGAGTCTTTAGCGCTTGGATCTCATTCTTCAGCCCCATGGAGAAATCTGTTGATATGTTCTCTATGGCAGTCCCCAAAGTAAATGTTCGCATACTGACTCTGGGAATGTTCCTTTAACCCATTAACCTCATCATGGATAAACTCCATACCCCTTTCACCAACATCAATGAATCCATTCAGCTTCTCCAGGGCTTATAAGATGTCCATATAGTTGCTTAGCCTGGTCTCCATGAGAGGCTGCAGATGTTGTATAAGCTCAGAGCGGATTTGAGAAGGAAGGGGAATTACGTCAGCTCTTTCCATAATTATCTGAACCTGCTCAGAGATGAGAAATACGCTCTGAGCTAATTAGCGATTGAAAGGAGCGAGTTTGAATTCCACAACTGAGTTATTGAGTCGAAGTGCCATAGTGAGGAGATCATCAAGTGTCTTCCCTATGTGATGAAGGGAGTTAACAGGAACAGAGGTGCTGGGATTCCCTCCCTCAGCAATGTCACCAATCATCCACTTTCTGCTGTCAAGGGATTCATCCCCATAGATCCTTTGTTCCTCAGGTCTAGGGATTAGAGTAAGGGAACTGTCAAGATCCACCAGACCCTTTGGAACAGAGGAGCGCTACTTTTACTGGGTTGGTTGTTGTTTGTTCTGAGCATCATTATTTTCTTCATCTGAAGCATCTTCCAGCAAAATAGTTTCATGCTTCCTCTGATTTCCCTCATTCTTGTCTATCATCATCCTCTTCCCTTATATCCTCTGGCCTTATATTATGTTTGGCAAATACAGAGCATGCCATAGTAATGAATTCATCAACAGGATCTGATGCTAATGATTGAACACCCCATTCAGCCACTACAGTCCTCTGAATTTCCTCCTTCTGAATAGCTGATAAGAACGGATCTTCCTCTAGCAAGTTCTCTTTCAGTAGAGATTACTTATCAGCCTCTTCCCTTTTGTTCTCATCCCTCTTCTCCTCAACGTCATCCATTTTTTCTTCAACCTTATCCTCCTCCTCAGCTGCTTGAGCATTCTTGGGCTCAGCTTGAAGATTTTTTACCACCTCTTGAGTAATGGATACTGCTACCACTAGAGGATCCTTGTTACTTGAGGTTGGAGATCCTACTGGTATAGATAGGAATTGTTGTGGTGTCTCAAGAGAGGTAGTGAAAAGATGAGAGGGATCAAAGATAACCTTCTGTTGATCCAGAGGAGGAGACTGTGGCTTCTTTTCAATAATGAAGTTTGTAGGATTTACCACTTTTGGAGGGACTGGACTTGGTGCTACTGGGAGAGCCCCTAAGGCCAGATTAAAGTCCACTGAGGTCCCTTCCAAGACTTTTCCATCTACTTCCTCTGAGTCATCCTCCTTTGTCTCAGAGGTGCTTTTCTCCTTCATTTTGGCCGTAAACTCCTCTGGAGCTGGCATCTTCTTCCCTTCTGACATAGCCTTTTTCTCCGCTTCCTCAACTACTATCCTTATATCTCCCACCGTTCCCTTCCTAGGTACAAGAGTGAAGACTTCTACTATACTTTGGTTTACCGCCCTTATCATATTATCCTTCTCAGGATCATCTTCTGAGATGACAGTTTCACTATAGGTCTTAGCCTTCTTCTTCTCCTTCTTCACCTCCTCTTCCTTCTTTTCTACGAACTCAGCCTCATCCTCACTTAGAATAGCCATGTCAGGATCAAACTCTCCCCTTTTCCTCTTGGTCAGAACACTTATTGGCCTCCATTCTTCCTCCTCATCTTCTGAACTGTTTTTCTCCAAGGGCCTAGGCACATATTGGAATTTGTTCATAGAATAGGTTATTCCTTGAGCTTTTCCCTCAATCACTTCAGCATGAGTAATTAAGACTCCCTTAGCAGCCTACTTCTACTGGATCGGCTTCTTTTTACCTTAGAGACTTCCTCCTGTTTCAGCACAGGCTCCCTTTGCCTCTTGGGGGAGACTTCCTCAACCCCTTTTACACTTTCTCCCTTTCTGGCAGCTCTCAGCTCCTTCTCCCTTCTCTTTCTCATTAGATCCTTCTTCAGGGCCTCCTCCCTGTTCCACCTCATTCCATAATCTACCTTCTTGTCAAAGGTCTCCCTCACAATTTTACTACCTATTAATCCTTCCTCCTCTGAGCAGTCTATATCACAGAATGCTACAATTTTGCTGATTAATCCACCAAGTGTAAACTTGTGGTATAGCATATGCTGCATAATGATCACAGACCAGTTGACCTTCCTCTTCTCCACTAGATGATACAGGATGTAGTACTCATAGCTAGATACTGCATTTGTTGAGTTCATCTTCTGAAGTAGAAGATGAGCCATTATGAATTGCCAGTATCTAGGCTCCTGAGGCATATGAATGCTTATCTTCTCGCCAAACCATCAATGTGGCATATACGCCTTCCTATCATAGTTGGTTGAATCTTCACATCCTCGTCTCAAAGCCATACCTTTATCTTTCATATTCAACAGCTTTGCTAGAAAAGCTGGAGTAATGGTGATCTCTTTCCCTTTAACTTTTGTTTTGAGCTCTTCATCGCGCACAGTGCACCTTCTTAGGTTTTGATTAAACTCTAAAACTATCTTCGGAAAAGTTGACTCTTTCAGTCTAATCCAAGTTCCAAGTTGATGAAATTCAATCATTTCTTTGTAAGGAGATGCTTGAAGGAAGGCATTATCTCCTAGAAATCTCTATGGGATTATATTTGAGGGATTTGACCTATATAGAATAGGTTCAAAGGTCTTTGGAGGGATTTGAATAACGACTTGTTGTTTGGGACCTTCCTTTAATGATCTGGTTCTTTTGGGCGCCATTTTAGTATATGAAGTTTGAAGATTTTAGGGTTCTTAGAAGAAAGAAATTTCTCAGAAAGTTTGAAGAAATTTTGAAATTTAGGTAAAGTGTTTAGATGATGAACAATTTTTATGTTTTTATAGAGGCAATTTCAGAAGGATAGAACGGTAATTTGCTGAGGAATAGTTGTAACGGTTTCAGCATTTACCATTTAAAATACTTTGGTAACTGTTAAGTATGTAATTGACGGAAGAATGTGAACAGTTTTAACCTAAAGAACAAGTTCATGGTTCGCGTTTTTGAATTTTGAAATATAAAGTAATTCTCGGGTTAGATCTTCTGAGACATAGCATTGTGTTAACTTCAGAGGGTGTTAACTTCAGAGGATGAACATTTCCTCTGGAGCTAGTCACTCTTCTGAGTACTTACTGTTGGAATTGTTAATGTGCCCTAGTTCCAAAGGCATTGGTTCATGAAGGTAATAATCTACTACATTTATACCTTGTGTTTTAATATGAGTAGAGTATCCATTGATTGATAATCATAAATGTTCCAAGTCTGTTTTAATCATGGGAATGAATGAAACGAAAGACTTGTATGTTGGATGATTTATAGCAATGTAGTTGCTATGTCACTTGGTAAAGTAGATCATGAACATGGGCACATGTTGGAAACATGGGGCTGGACCTATCCACACAATAAAGTCGCATGGTTGTATGTCATAGACAATTTGCTGAGTAGGTCTCAATTGTCCTCGGACTTGATTTCAACTTATTACTGATGTGGAATTGAGTATGTTGTAGTATATTACTAACAGGTCCTTAAATATTGGATTACAAGTACAGGTATGCTCGTTATATTTCATGATCACATTAATAGTAGTGTTGAAGTGATAGAATTGCCATTCGATTTGATAAATCAAAATAAATCACCGGTCACTTGATAAATAAAAGTGATAAGGACTTCCAATAAGTCGTTGACTTATTTTATAATTTTATTCTAGATTAAGAAATACGATGAACTTCATAAGGGGTGACTTTAACCATGACTCGTGTTCATCATATTGATGTCAACTAGTAAAGGACATTGTGAGATAACAACTAGATTTAGTATCTTTAGTAGACATTCTTTCCCAATTGGCGGTTGTAATGATTTGCTAGAATCCGCTTACAATCTTTGGGTAAATTCCATTGCCAACATATGGACAGACCCAAAGGATCATGCGCTTAGACACTAAAAAAAATTTGGACCTTTGGAGACAATTAAATTTATCCCCAAAAGTATGGAAAATCATCCCCTAAACTTTTGGGGACAATTTTAGCATCCCCATTAATAGTTACCAATACCCTCGTCCCTGAATCTTTAGGGGACAAAAATGAATATTCATCCTCATTTTTAAGGATGAATATTGTCTCTAAGAATATTGACAAATTTTGTCTCTAATATAAGAGATGAATGTCATCCCATTAAAAGAAAACGAGTTTTGTCCGTGCATTAAGAGACGAATTTATGTCCCTATATAACAAAGACAACTTGTGTCCCTTCATTCGAAGACATTTTTTGTCTTTAAAGAAAGGGACAATTATCATCCTCAAACAAAGTAAACCAATTTCGTTCCTTGAATAGAGGAAGACTATTCATCCTTAATTAAGGCACAATACTTGTCCCTAATAAATGAAGACAATTTTTGTCCCCCATGTTAGAGGACAATCTTAAGTCTCCGATTAGGGGGACTATTTTCATCCCCTAATTAAGAAGACAATTTTTGTCACATTAATAGAGGACAATCATTAGTCCTTGATCAACAGAACAAATATTATACTCTCATAATGGAGACGGCTGTTTCCAAGAATAGAGAACAATTATCTTAATAAAGAGGACAAATTCTGTCCCAACACAAAGAAGATAGTTTCTTACATATAATAGGAGACGATAATTAGTCATCCACCAAACAGATATCATTCAACATACAAGTGAGACTATACATTGGTAAAAAAAAATGAACATTAAATAAATTAGTTATGATTCAAGATATTGATGGACAAAATCTAATTGATGAAGAACTCTAAAAGAGATGAAGTAAAAGGATTCGTAGCTCTTTAGGTACAAACAAAAATCAGGTTGAAAATGAAACACATGTAAAGAAAAGACAATGAAAATACTTCAAAGTTTCTCCACAAGAACGATAGCCAAAAATAGGCCGTCCAACTTCAATGTCAATCTGCACAATAAAACTAAAATGAGGTCATGGACATATCTAATATTACATAGCAAGCAAGATTAAAAAATTGTAAGTAATCTTGAAATAAATAAAGAATATAACAGATAAATTTCTGAATGCTCCAAACTTCATGGTGTCCAAGGTAGCCAAGTAAGAAAAACAGAAGTAGCTAAAGAATATAACAAAAAATATCACTGTCTTGCAAATATAAGTTTTGAAAAACTTAAATTGGAAATAAACAGCGCATATGACAGAGTACATTAAAAGGCTTTAGGATGGTTGTACACTCAACTAAAATGTTCTGAATAAAATAAGTCCCTAATGTTAATGACAGTCTTATTCGTCTAAAAGCAACATGAAAATATATGATAAAATGAAAGTCGTAATATAAAGCATAATTCACTAGGTGTTTCCAATTGAAACAAAATTAAATATAATGTTTGTTCCTGGTAACTAATATAAGACAAAATAAAGTAGTCATGTGCATCATCTAAGTATCATTAACTACTTAAAAAATCTATTCTTTCCAAGTAAAAAAAACTGCTTAAGACAACTAGAAAAACCAAGACAAAAGAAAATATAACCATGAAAATAATAGACAGACAAAAATCAAAGATGTTTAGAAGACCACATACCACATCTTAAGTCTGAAATTGATTCCTCAAGCTTTTTTGAAGTAGTATTGAACTCTGCAAAACAAGTGATGGTAATTTTAAAATCTACCACGAAATGAACCATAAACTAGAACCTGATAACATATGATATCCTATCATTACATTACACGATGCACAACTAGCTGTGATGAGATATACAAATTTAAAAAAGTCTTTGTACAAATTGTTTTAATTTGGATTGCAGAATTGCTATGTTCATTAGGAACATGAAGAGCATTTTAGTGACCCTGACACACTAGAAAATACAAGATCACCACGGTTATGATCATTCCCATATATTTGGATAACTTTTAATTTATGAAATAACAAACAGCTTGCTAAACAACTGATGCTACATTATAAATATAAAATATCAAAACCTGATGAGTCATGATATTTAAACTACCAAGAAAAATTCCAAAATACTATGCTAGAGATATGAAAGATCAGAGAATAGTCACTGAATAAAATATTAAATTCACTTGCACAACAACAAAAAAAAAACAAAATAATATAAAACAAAACAAGTAGCACTGCAGTTCGAAGCACATAGCCCACTGGTTAGTAGCATTTTTTTAAGGAGTTTCCTCAAATCACTTTCGAACTTGAACAGTAAAAGAAAATGCATTGGACAGATATACACAAGATCTATGGTTGCAGAGCATGAACATATGACAAGCATCTATATTAGTGACTCTTTGCTGAAATTTCATAGTGAAACCACCTCTACACCGAAGCTCTTACTCGCACTTGTGTATGGCGATTGCAAAGTTCTTTTCTTAGTTTCCTAAATGCTTTTATCAACACAAACCACTAGACAGGAACCCACTATGACACACGTAGAGAATAAAAGATATCCCGCATTCAATAAAAATATGCACAAATCGTAAAAACATGCTTAGAAATGAAAAACGAATAATTGCAATTGTTGTTGTTCTAATAAATCCTTAACTTAATGACAAGATATGAACAAAAAATCTAATTATTCAAAATACAGTAATTATAAGCAACTATAATCATAGGTATATTACGAAATTAATGTAAATATTTAGTTAACAGTAAAAGTTGTGCCTACTCATAAAGGTGAATCTTTCCCTATATTTGAGAGACAAGGGATGAAAAGTATAGTTTTATATTTTTCATAAAAAAGACGTGTATCATTATTACTTCCCACCTACAGTCCCATGCCTCACACTTTTACTTATCATCGCAACATAAGAATTTTAAACCTATTTCTCAAACTGAGGCAGCTGATCATATGAAATGATTAATTCCAAGCATCGGGGGACTATCACAAATCTACATGAGTTTCAGGTATGTCAATAGTCACTCCGTTCCTAAATGGTTGTTCACTTAAAGCTATCAGTTCAGGATTACTGTGTTACTTAGTGAAGTCTAGTCTGCATTGCCACCAAGAAGTCAATTAAAAGATTCTACAAAAAAAAAGCAAAAGGGATAACAAAATTCACATCCACTTCACAGCAGCAGTCTAGTCACTCCATTCCTAAATGGTTGTTCACTAAAAGCTATCAGTTCAGGATTAATGTGTTACTTAGTGAAGTCTAGTCTGCATTGCCACCAAGAA
>CATIWQ010079709.1:0-25187 GCA_949673415.1 Euphorbia schlechtendalii | reverse complement strand
ATAAAGGCCTACACAGATTCTGACTGGGGAAATTGCAAGGACTCAAGGAAATCAGTTACTGGCTACTGCGTATTCATAGGTGATTCTTTAGTAAGTTGGAAATCAAAGAAGCAAAACACAATAGCAAGAAGTTCTACAGAGGCAGAATATACAACGATCTCTACTACTGCAGCAGAATTTCAGTGGATCTCTTATCTGTTGATAGACTTGAAGGTTGAAATATCAAAGCCATCTTTGCTTTTCTGTGATAACACTTCAGCAGTGCACATTGCCAATAAAACAACATTTCATGAAAGGACAAAGCACCTGGACATTGATTGTCACTTTATCAGATCCAAAGTTCAAGCAGGTGTCATACACTTAATGACTGTAACCTCTAAAAATCAGGTAGCAGATGTTTTTGCAAAAGCTCTACATACTCCTTCCTTTGAAGAACAACGTAAAAGATTTGGATTATTCAATGTTCAAGGAGTTCAAGCTGAACAGATTTCATCATGTCCACCTTGAGGGGGGATGTTGAGTTATATAATTCTAAATTAGTTGGATTAGTTAAGCTAAGAGGGTGTTTATGTAATTGAGCTTATTTAGTAGTTTAAGACTAAATATAAAAAGAGCCAAAACGACCCCAATTACTTACTTTTCTTTTTTTTCTTTTTTCTCTACACTTTTCTGTACTTTCCCTCGAATTCAATGGAAATTGTTTGTTTCAGTTCAAGTTCTTCTCATTTTCTCCTTAAAATCAAATTCATGGAATTCAGTTACATGCCCTTCTTACTTAAGATCAAAGGCATGGTTATCTAGTAGATATACCAAACCCAAACTTTTAGATGGAGTATTTCATTGGCTTGATTACCCCGGTACTGATATTATGACTTTTGATCCCACGGAAGACAAGTTCATGAATTTTCAATTACCATGATCAATGTACGTCTATTAGAACACGAAAAGATATCTTTGTATTTACTACTCTTGTGTTAGCGAAATATGGATGCTGAAAGAACATGGTTGGATTCAGTTACTTAGTATTGACCCTTTTTGGCCTACATGTATTTCTAGTTGTACTTAAGTCATATTGCATAACAAGAAATCAATTATAAGGTCTAGAAAGGCAGATGTAAAGTTTGATGAATTCAATACAGATTTAAATGACGCTGTTATATGTTACCACCTCTGGTGCCTAAAGATTGTCGTTTGAGGATTTTCATCGAGACCGATAAAAAAATTTGTTACTCAATTGAAATTACTAATTTATCTCTTTTACTTTATCATAAAATTCGCTCTTCTAAATTATTACCTTATAATTTCATTCTCTACTTAATTTCTTTCCTAATTAATACAAGGGTAAATTAGAAAAAAAATATTGAATGTTGCATTGATATGTGAGAATGACAAGTAAAAGGGAAAATGAAATTTTGACTAAAACGACAATCTTTCGACACTGGAAGGAGTATGAGACTTAGTTTCACCCAATCATTTCACGTGATTACAATTAATCAGCTGCGCCAATTCAAATTGAAGAAACAGAGAAGCTGAAAAATCAATCAAGATCCAATTTTAGACTTATGTTTACCATTTTTGAGTGCTGAATTCCGTTTCGATTTAAGCATATACTATCTATGTTATTGGTGAACTTGTATCCTAATTGCACAAATGAATGAAACTTTTACTTGTTTAGCTTTTGGCTTTCTATGTGCCTATATATTGTTTACCATATTTTCAACTTATATAGTTATTGTTATTGAATCACGATTAGAGCTGGGCACGGCCCGTCGAACCGCAAGAATTTTTCATGCCCTCCTTTCATGGGATGTGTTTGGATAGAGTAGTTGGAGATTGTTATGTCCGGACCAAACTCGTAGTGACTCACGTAAAATATAAGATGAATTTGATTTTAAAAATAAAACTCAAACCCATCCCGTCTGGCCCAAAGTAATGATTACTATATTAAAAAAATTTATATTTATTTACATTATCCTTGTAAAAATATCCATAGATGACAATTTCAAATTTTTTTGATAATTTTTAACATCTAAACTCAATTTTGTGTCTTATATTACAAATGTACTTGCAATTATTTTATTATAATTATTTTTAGTAACATGTATTATGGCTTTTTTAAAAAAAAGTTAATTATCAGGCTTGAATTCTGATTATTTCATTAAAGGCCACACATATTTTTATGGGTTGGGCCGAACTTGGGTTACTCATTTTTTAGCTAGGATAAGATTGGATCCGGCCCGACATGATCCATGCCATCTACATTTTTTCAATAAAAAAACTTGTTCATTCACCCATTCCAGTATTTTTCAACAAATCAGTTCAAATAACACTTTAGATAATAGGTAACTGAAATTAATATTAACTTGTAATTGATGCTTACCTTTTTTTATTCGATTTTATCGATTTCGTGAGTTTAAAAAATCAATGAGGTTGGTTGAAGTGATGAGTAACTTGGTATCACTTAAGCAAAGTTTCGAGTTCGAGCATTGTGAACGTAGAAAATTCACTGAAAGATTCACCACCATAGCCTAGTGTATGATCCGAATCGGATCTGGATGTAATCAAGGCAAAAATCCAAAGCCAGATGGACAATAAAATATTGAATCAATCAATGTAGGAATAACTTGTTCGTTACGTTAAATAACTACAGTAACCAGCCAACATTTAATTTATAGCAAATTAAGAGTTGTTTGATGATCCTTAATTAGTATAAGGTACAACAAAATAATATAGAGGGGGTGGGGAGGCCAAATGACAAACAAAACCCGTACTTCATCAGTATTCTTACCACTTGTAAATTTGTACTTCTATCTATTAGGATCATGGATTTTCACTAGTATAGCTATTAAAGATTTTTCTTTTTATATAACCTTAAAAAAGGACGACATGGATAAACTGTTTACTTAAAAATTGATACCCCAATCTAATGCCACCAAGAGAGTTGGAAAAGAACATTCAGATTTGATGTTAATAATGAATTCATCATCTTCATATATGTTACGGTGACGGTAAATTCTATGATGACTTTATCGGAAACAAAGTATATCTTACATTTTACCCTTTATAACCGTTGGATGAGTGATGTGATAATTGATCCAACTGCGATGATGAGCAAAGTAATGGAGACTTTGTTAGTCACCATAGCCCATTACATCAGCAAAAATTAGCATACAAACTTAAAAAACATAAAAAGACCAAAACTGCAACAAAAGAATTTTTAAATACATAAAATTGTATCAAAGTAGTTATTACAGTTCAAAATAACAGAATAAAAATTATTCTCTGATAATAACCAGGTTTCTTCCTAAAATCATTATACGAAATTCAATCCAGTGCAAATAAAACTGCAATAAAAGTCAAGCGAGATGATCAAATCTGACAGAAAAAAACGATCCTCTTCCATTGAAAAAAAATTCCATGAATAATACTTTCAAAAGGATACCAGCAAAATCATGGCAACACATGAAATTAGATATTCACGACAAGGACAATTGGAGGTTCCCAGAACTTAATATATGACTTGAAAGCAAGTATATGAAATCAAATAAATATATTGGAAGAAGAATATTTGCAAACTCGGAATAACCACGAGGCACTAACAAAATGTAATTACAGTTCACTACTTTACCATAAAATAAAAACCCTTTTCATCACAATCAACACAGGCTGGGTAAATCGGGATCAACTAAGGAAATTCACAATCCTATTCAACATATTCAAGCCAAATACAGTTTCCTCGCAGTTAATTTTTACAGACACGTTCAATGGTTCAGTGCACTTACCATTAGCAGTAACAGTAATAAAGCAAGGAACTGAATTGCTCAAAATTTCACTGCTGAAGCATAAGCATAAACCCGAGGCATCATCGAGTTTGGCAGTAACTGGCATTTCCACAGATACAAGAAAAAGATTTGCATTGCTAAGCATCTTTACAGCAATGCTCTCACAAACTGAGAGAAATTTGTCCCTAGTTAACATGTCACCCTGATCTTCATTCAGCGCCGCGATGTGGTCAACGTATGTGCAACTGTTTCACAAAACAATCAGATCAGCAAATGTAGATCAAAAAAGAAAAACATGAATAAGTTCAATATCGTTAAATTAAAAATGAAAAACCTCATTTTATTTCTGATGAGATATGATCTTGTTTCTACTTAATATTGTTATCTTGCAATATGATTCCTATGTTTTTGGTTTATGAATTTCCGGTACTACATCTTAGTATAATATCAGGAAAGTAAACTATAAGCCGATGGAAACTCCAAATTCAGACTGACCGTTTCCTGAAACAGGGAAATAACTAAATTCTTTATATCCGTTCTGAATAATTCAAAATGTTAACTTAAAATATGCCAAGGTTGAAGTAGCTGGAAAAGATAATTTGGAAGAGCCACCGAAGCAGACAACCTCGATGATTCAAGGCAAAACCAAATAGTTATTTTTCTAAGAAAAAAAATTCTTAGGGAAATTCTTAGTTATTTTTCACCTGCGATACGCTGAACATATCAACTACTAGCATGTATGAGGATGGAAATGTACAAAAGAATGAATTGGGATTTCCATTTACATTAGTCATTTTACGAAAAAAGGCCTCAAACAGAAAGTACCTTCTTGTGTACTCAAACATTCCACGGAGATGAGACTCCTTGTCTTTGAAGACTTCGATGTCCATAGGAGCAGGTTTGACGAAATATCCAATGTCAGGCCACAGCTTAATAGGAGTCTTCTTGCCATTGAAATATAAGGCTAGCTTCAGTGGCAGTAAATGATGGGGAAAGTGGACATGGATTATCCTTTTTGCTGTCTCACCAGGGCCCAAAGCTGTAATCTCTTCCATAGGAACCAGCACAGGTACGTCATTATGAGATGTAAAGGAGCTACATTGCCAAAAATAAGTTGGCAAAGTTAGTAGCTAAAGACATCATCTTAAGGCTGTAATTATTTCATATAGTCTGCTCAAAAAATCAAGGACACTTGAGGAGATCATACAAGACAAGAATTAAAGGAAGTTTTTTTTAATGAATGGAAGTTAAAAGCTAGGAATAAGTACAAAAAACCATATCCTTTCTTGACTTTGTTAGTAGGAGAACGTTCCTCTTTTTGCATCAAAGTGGAAATATGGTTTGTTCCTCTTATATTTACGTTTCGGACTTCTCCAATATTTGAAATTGAAACCACATTCACCACTTTGGAAAAGAACTAATTTATAACTTACAAGACAACTTTTATTTTTCTTGTAAAATATTCCATCTACTGAAAACCAGATAAAATCTACGGCCCACAAACATAGGGGCACACCTCAAAATTATCATGATATGCATTGAACCTAGTCATCTGACAAAAAATATGGTAAATTAGAGTAATGCTGTAGAAGAGAACCTATTTCAGTTTTCTGACTAATACTAACCTATCCTCTATTCTTGAAAGAGGATTGAATTTTTCAACGGACCATCTGATACATGTATGTACAGTAGGGTGTAAGATGTAAAATGTAAAAGATTATGAGAATTGATCCTTCTATGAAAATTAAATAAATAAATCAAGATCGACTTGACTAGTGCGTATGAGACCTGCCTCACAATTAAATACCTTAACCATTCGATACATAGCATAAATTTGCAACAAGAAAAACTAAACATCACCTCTCAGTAGAATCTGAAGCTTTTTGAGACTCCTCATCCACCAAATTTAGTCCTGAAATTGTCTGAGTGGTACAATTTTCAAAGGAAACATCTATGCACACAAGAAGGGGCGACACACTTAAAACATCAGACGAAAATGAATAATCCACCTTCAAGCCATTTCCATTTGTAGGATCCAAGAGTCCATAGATTTTAGGTTTAACTCGGGTTCCAATATCCCTAATGGCAATCCTAGCAGAAGATCTACGAACTTGATCATAGTTTGATGTGCTTGGGTTTGAAATTTCAGGTTTCTCGTCCAACCATGATTCCAGAGCTCTCTTGGACATCAATTCCCCCAAATGCTGAAGACTTCCAGTCTCCTTTATATTATTAGCATCCACAACATCTGAAACCTGAATCAATGAATCATCATTATTTACATTCTCACTTGCAGAACTAGCATCATCACTGTACGAGCAGCCATTGCCACTTAATTCAGTAATGGAATGTTCTGAGCTATAACTAGAACCAGTTTCTTGATCTGACAATCCTGATAATGTACCTGAACCATCTATTTCCTCCCCCAACATATCAGTCTCATGGATAGTGTTTGAGAGCTGAATAAGTTCATCATGAAGTATTATAGTACAAGGTTTTGGGAGAGGTTCATATCCGGGGGCTGCATGAAGGACAATCTGTGAAAGAGATCCAGGAAGATAGATTCGATGATTATTAGGTTCCAAAGAAAATTGTTTACTTTGCCCCTGGAAAATGTGCTCTGCAAGCCCATGCAGTAGGCCCTCCTTTTGTGATGAAGAATTTATACTGTTTTGAACTTCTTGAGATCCTAATTTTGAAGAAAGAAGTTTCTTAAGAAGGCGAGCTCTGTCACGAACATCATAGTTCATATCAGACTCAGCCAGTTCAAGCATATAGCTTCCTACTTTTTTAAGAGTGGAAATATCTTCATCATCTGCACCCAATAGTACCTGCACATGAAGAATATGAGGCACATTTCATTTCTATGGCATCGGATTAGATGATCTGTAGTGTTTTACCATAAAGGTTGCAAAAAGCACAAAGAACATTCAGAAAATGGAAATACCCAGAATTTTCTGCACATATGTTATATAATTGCTCAAGTTCATACAGAATTGGAATGATACCCTTCTACTTCTACATTGTTACAACACAAATTTACAAAAACATCTGACTGCTTTTTCCAACTGAAATGGAAGATTACAATCGAAATGGAATTGTACATCCAAAATAACCCTAAGAAGACATGATCCCAAGCGGATACAGTTTATTTATAACGTACCTTAACAGTTGTGTTAAGAATCTGAAGTTTTGTTTCTAATGCTTCTGAAGGAAAACTCCATGCAACATACTTAAGTACAGTGGTTACCATCCTTGGGATTGTCTCCCCTAACTTGTTATATTCTCCTACCATCCAAATTATTACTGCACGAGCTGCGGGTACCTTGATTGAATCCAAACTACGAACCAACTGAATTACAACCTTTGGAAAAGCAAAAAAAAAAAAATCACATGACATAAAATGCAAAAAATGATACATGAAAAAAATATATATCAAGTGACACTGTTGATGCATTTTTATCTGAAAAAATTCAACTGAAATCGAGGAAATCTTTGCTAATGAAACTAATTTTATCATTCTTGTCCGTAAACAGGGTACTTGCTACCACAGAGTTCAAACAGTTTGCTATCACTAAAAGGATCTTTAAGACAGAAACAACTTTAGTAAAGCCTATATTACCCAAATATCCTGCTGTTAAACAATTAAGCTAAACTATCATATTGCAAGGGAACTTTCTTTCTGAATTACATTTATTAAGAAATATGGGGCTTCACTCTGCCCACCTCAAAAAGAGGATTGCCACAGGTTCACACTTATCAACAAACCTTTTCTCTAAAACTCAACAATTAAAGTATTCCACCTCAAACCCAATAATGAAACATCTAGACCCTGAAATGTGCAGGACTAAATATTTGAACATGACAAAACATTAGGTGGCCAGGCTAGCCTATAGCATGTTAAAATACTAGCGTGTGCGATAAATCCACTCCAGAAAGTTACTCAAAGGGGAGGATGCCTTGTAATCAAAGTAAATATTTTGAATATAAATCAACCAACGAGATTTTTATATAGCACTACGAAACCATAAACATCACAAAAAAAACATCTACCTTCTCATGGATAGCTGGATCCTGCATTATAATTGATTTCATTGATGTTACTGCTTGAACTAAAATGCCAGCTTCTTCATCAATGGATGCGAAGTCACCCTTCAGAAATTCTGCAACAATTTATGTTACTTCAGGAATAAGAATAGATTCTCACATGTTTTAAGAAATTCACTAAAGTAACTGAACACAGACCTTGTCTAGTTAAAGCCAACAGCCCTTCCAGGCATCTATCAGCAACTCCAGGATGACGTTGAGCACATAGACCGATTGCAGCAACAGTGTCAGCAGCAAACTTCCTGTCTTTATCTCTAATATAATCCTAAAAATAAATTGATAATCAAATTTATAAATTCCAAATATATGAAAATTAAATTTATGGCGGGGTCGCATAAAAATTATATCATAAAAAATAAGAGTTTAAGAACTATCATGTATATTTGTGTGTGTGTGTGTGTGTGTGTGTGTACTCTTGATTTTTTATGTCTATTGAATCAAAATAACTGGTATAAAGATGAAAATTTGTGTTATCTAATTTTTAACTTGTCCTAAGTATATACAAAACCAATTGATGAGAGATAAGTTGTCAGAGATAAGAAAATCCATTCTTGAAGCCTTATTTCAGCTTTAACCATCTTGTTGGATTGAAGGGTTCCTTAACATTGTACCAGAGTTTCCTAGTGCTTGAGTCTTGACTAGCCCAATTATCAATATATTGAAGCACTAAATAGAGTAAACATGAGTTGATACACACTTGAAAGTTGGAACCCACAGCACATTTGCGTGCAAAGTGTTTTAATACTAGTAGAATCTATTCATGAGTCTTACCTATTAACCTAAGCTTTTGGGCATTCCATTTAAGAACTATCTCATCAAACGAATTTGAAGATTATGAGTCAGTAAATTTCTACGCGAATAAATCAATGCACCTACTATCTCTCATTACAATATACATTACAAAAGCCTAATAAATTCATATCATTAGCAGTCCCAATTCTCTAAACGTGATATACAACAACGTTTTGGCTTAAGTATTGTCATAACCAACAAAATCCTCGATCCCTGTACCACTATTCCATTACTATCTTGAATGAACTTGGGCCCGCCCTAAACTACCTCAATCCAATCAATGCAGTTCGACAAGCATAAACAAATTATTACCAATTATGTGATCAACTTCCTCTTAGCTTATGATGGTTTTCTTATATAAATTTTTATGATGTTAAGTTATCCAACGTAAAAGGATAGACTATCCTGTCAATTGATGTAATTTTTCTTTTTTAGCATTTCCCCTGTTACTCTATAAATCCATCGGATACTTGCATAGACAAAATATAAATCCTTCTTTGATTCATTTTATCATTATGTAATGTTGTCCTGCTAAGTTTTCGAATAACAATGAAGTTAAACTTACAAAAAGAAGGCACCAACCCACTTAACTATCAAAAATATGATGGCAGAACAGATATACCTGAAACTCTTTCAAGGCGGATGAAATAGATGTTTCTGTTGTTATGGAACAAAGAATCTCCAGCTTCAGAGCTTTTAATTGATATGAATCAGATGAAATTATGAAGAAATCTTCAAAGTATGGAGCAAAGAGGGAAGACATTGCTCTAGCAAATACTTGAATGTTGCAAAGAACCTGTACATGTAGATCAAAATTCAAAACAATAAAGTGCCATATTACAACGTAGAGTTACACTGACCATTTGTTAACAATTCATTCTTTTATTGGAAATGCTTGCATACTTTATGCATTGTTAAAATGCTGGAAAATGATCCAATATGATATTTAATTTCACAAATTATACCATCAAACTTTTCAAAACTTCACACAGCAACATTTATCTTATCCGAATTGCAAGGCAAACTAATACTTTGAATTAAAACCATACAAGATACTGCAACCAGATACACTACAGGGTGGTCAAGATGTTAAAGCAAAGATGAGCCCTGGGAAAACATATCATATACAAAACCCACTTTGCTAAGAACAATAGTATGGTAAGCTTTTTGGAGCAATAATGGCAAAAAGTTAAACTTATGATTTCAGTGAAGCTCAGTATATATATATATATATTCAACAAATAAAAAAACAAATTAGATATTATAATAAACTCATTATTATGTGACCATCATAATATATATAAGCTATAAGCCTATAGCTTAAGAAAACGCTAGGTACCACATATTTCGAAGCTTTAGAAGATCTCAGCAGAAACAAAAGTGGTTGCACTATTCTTTTGACATCCTCACGTGGTGCCATCATCCAGTGGACACCAGCTGCTGCTAGTACAACTGCACTATTGTTACTCCATAGTAATGGTGATGTACATTGGAGTAGGACCTTCACATCTCCGTTACTTCTGACAGATGTAAACTTTGCACCATTCAATTTGGAGGAAATACTGTTCACGTAACTTGATCGTGATAAGTATTCATCAGGCCCTTCTATATAACACCTGGCTATCATACTAGCCAACTCCGTATCATAGCTAGAAGTCAAAGAAAATCCATCTTTTTCAAATGAAAATTCAGCATCTAAACCATCTATATCACCCTGGGAACTTTCCTTGGAGTGCAAAGAGAACATAATAGATTCTTTTACCAGACCATGCCTTGCAATTGCATAGCGCAACAAGATCTCAGTTAGAACTATTTGACCCCACTCTTCCACATCAGGGAGAACCTCACAAAGCCTTCTATAGTTTCTCGCAATCAAAGAATAATTATTTGGACAAATAGAAGTGAATGCAGAAGCAGAAGCTCCAACTACTCCAGGGGAATGATCATTTAACAATACACCAACAATCTGCATACATAGAATATAAAGTGATGTTGGCACACTAGCAAGTTATAGGAAAAGACTATCAGCAGATGGACAAGATAAAAGCATAACATCAAACTCGTCCTTGCAGAAACTAACATAATATCGTAATTGAAACATTCTCAATCATTTGTCTACTGGATTTAAGATTTCAGCTCAGATAGAAAAACAATCTCACTTATAGGTTATACCTCTTCAATTGTAGAGGAGTGCTCCTCTAGTCGCAAATCATGTAACTTGGGAAGAGCATTAGCTGCACATTTTCTGACATAAACAGATGGATCTCTGGCACACCTGCCCACAGCTGCTAAAACAAGAGGTGCTATTACATGTAGACGAATACCTGCCATAGTACGAAGAGCCCAAGCCCTAACCAATGGGTTTGTGTCACCCAAATCCTTCTGGAAGGAATTAATTGACAACAAAGCTTCATTAGGACGCCTAGAGAAAAAGAAAACGAACTTGCATAAGATGTCCATACATTCCAAAATAAACCATGGTACTTCAGAGATGGGATAAAACAGAATAATATTTTTTTAAAAATTGTCATCGTTTTTCATTATGTAACAGAAGCACAATCCTTCAACTGAGTCAAGATGAAGACAAATGTGAACATAAATTCTTCATCCTCTGATTAATAGTAATGTGCACTCGTAATATAGCTGTTTCCCTAGTTTAAACTACTCTTGAAGCAGCTTTAATGGATTGGTGCAATTACATAGGTAATTCGAATCTCCCAATTAAATAGTCAAAACTGTGAATTCCATTGAATGCTTATGATTTATGAATTAGCAATATGCAATTCTTTGAGCCATTAATTTGAATGGTTGTAGATAAAAGGCAAGACCTTCCGAAGGAATTTCACAAAAAACGATTACGTACTTGTCAGCATAATGCAGCAAATACAAGTAAACCAGCTTCTTTACTTCCAATGACTGAGAGGCGACATTTTTAACAACCTGTAGTTCCCTTGATCAGAGGGAAGAAAAAGTACAGATATCAATATAAGTTGAAAGAAACCAGCATCTTTCATGGGAATTCAAATGGTGCAGCGAATGTAATGAGCAAAACTGATTTTCAACTCTGTAGTAGCCTATACATGCATATATGCTCTGATCACATGAAATAATTATAGCAATTTTCTAAGTTATGCATCCAGACCAATATTTTGAGAAGATTGAAACATTTTACAATTAATTTATTCAGGATCACATCTGGATCACCTTATCCAAGTTGCAATTACATCAGACAGCTGATAACTAAATCAATTTGAATAATTTTTTCAAATTCCAATTCCTAGACTATTTTGTACCATCTAGTTTTCAGCAACTGGATTTAAAAACCAAACCGCTTATTCAAATAACTGCAAATTTTATTCCAAATCTGAAAGATCTTTGACACAACATCGATCTCTCTCTCTCGACAGGCTTTCCCGTATCATAATTCAAACTATTAAACTCTCGTAACTCGGTAAAATGTAGCTTGTTCACAAACTACTAGTTAAGCTATCAAAATTATAAAAATCCAAGTCCAATTCAACAATCCTAAAGCATCCAAACAAAAAGGCGATAAGTATGATATAAAGACCTGAGGAAAGAAATTGGAAACGTCAAAGCCTTGAGCGATAAGAGCAAGCAGTCGCTTGAGAGCTTCACATTTCTCAGAGTCGAACTTGCTGTCAAGCAAGGGGGCGATGTTAACATCCTCTGGATCGTCGTATATATGGGCGTCTGTTCCAAGACGAAACATGATCGACGACGCCTTGCTCAGTGTGCCTGATGTGGCGCCAAATTGGGGGAACATCACATTGACCACTGAATTTGAATCAAAATTGGGTGTAGATTAGAAAAGGGAAGGTGAAGGAAGAGATCTTTCGGTGTTGTCTTCTTTGTTTGTTTCTTCAAGTGGTTGATGATCTATGAAAGGACTTCGCTATGCAGCAGAACTGCGGGCATAGTGCTGATGCTGCCTGTTAGGATGGAAGGATAAGCATGATCCGAGAATTGGAGTTTATTTATCCTTGTCAGGGATATGTAATGTTGGGGCTATACTATATATTCGTTTTTTCCATTAGTTGGCAACTTGGCATAGTAGTGATTGTATGATACCCTTGAATTTGGAGAAAAATACCCGGGAGAAAATGTCCCCTTCATTTTTTTTAACTTTGGCAAAATCTGCCACTTGATTCCATTTGAACTAGATTATGCGTAGCGGTCCGTGTGTATGCATGTGCCAAAATTTTAATAAGTCATATCATTAATAGGTTGACACATGATATAAGTTGAAAAGTCAAACCAATAATAAATTGACATGTGATAAAATTTGAAACATGTTAAAGTTCACCATTTTACTTTCAAGAAAGCAGCAAATTGACGCAATTTTTTACAGGTTAAAGAGAACAATGAAGATATATCTTCTGAAAGTTCAAGACAGTGATAAGATATTTGAGCCGACTATCTGTATCATGCATATTTAGTTATGTTGGTTATTTCCCATAATTTAATATTTTTTTATGTATAGCATATGAAATGACATTTGGGTCCCAAACTATCCGTTTTTCTCTTATTTGGTGTCAAATATATTTTAGGCCAAAAAAACATTATTCACATTTTGACACTCTTAGAACATCTTTAGTTAATTGTGAATTCTAGGATTACAAGACATATAAAATAGAAAATTGCATTCATGAGGTAGTAAAATAGACAAGACATACTATAAAGTAGCCACAATAGATTGTCGGTGTTAAATATGCAATTGCAATACAACTAATTCACATTTATTTGACATTCTATGAAGTAATTACAACAAAGGCCTAATGCATCTTAAACCCCCTCAACTTGTCCCTAAACTCCATATTCCCCCCTGAACTTTGAAGTTTTCTCAATGCCCCCCCTGAACTTGTCTAAACGTTCTCAATTTCCCCCTGAACTTTGAAATGTTCTCAATGCCCCCTGAACTTGTCTAAACGTTCTCCAACACCCCCTCAATCCAACGTTGCAAAATTGCGTTAGTGGATCAACAAACATGAGCGCATTAATGAAAAAAATTATTTAAAAAAATTAAAAAAGAAATAGATATCCCGATGTTAATATTCTAACGTTACAAAAATCCAAATCCCTAAATCGTTCTTCAGATAGAAGGGGTGATGGAGTGCGGTTTAGATAAGTTCAGGGGGAAATTGAGAACGTTTAGACAAGTTTAGGGGGGCATTGAGAACACTTCAAAATTTAGTGGGGAATATGAAACTTAGGGACAAGTTGAGGGGGTTCAAGATGCATTAGGCCTACAATAAATTGTCAATATGAAGTCATGCAAGAACATAACGTTGATTTGAATATTTAAGCATATAATTAATTCACATCATTAGCTGTTCGCTAATAGTCATTGTTAAATATGCAATAAATATAACTTTATTTAATCAACAATACATCTTATAAATTTTTTTATAATTTATCTACGGTTTACTTATAAATTACTTATTGTTAGAACCTATATTCGGAAAAATAAAATTTGAAAATAAGTGAAATTATTATTAATTGAACCTTAAGTTATTTGGAAGAGGATTTCGTTTCTCATATCTCTGAGTAATGGACAGATTTTTAATTTTAAGTATGAATTATCCAGTTTAAGTGTTGTAATCTTAATTCGTAAGGACTATATGGCGCGCACAAAGATTTGTAGGTAAATTAAGGATAGTGTCAAGGTTGAGGATTATGTGAGGCGCTCTGGCCAATGACCATCAACCCACGACTGGCAAATAAATTCAATCAGACAAATAAAATAGATAACATATGAGCTTGTAACCATATTTCAGTCACTTACACAATGGAAAATTCAACAAAAAAAACATAAAATGAGGGAAATTGATTTAATTATAATTATGGGGTTGGCAAAGCACCCAAACCGTCGCTGTTTGAACTAGTTAGGGGTGTTATGTCTCTGTTGTTTTTTTTTTTGTCATAGGCTCTTTAGCATGAAATTATCTTCATGGCCACCTCTCATCTAAACTCTCCACCTCCATTCTTGTTCAACTCCAACGACGGAGGGTGGGAGCACTTGTGACGAAAATACATGAAATTTTCTTATTTTCGACAATTTGGGTGTGGATGTGGTTGATGTCTCACAAAGCCACTCCTGCAACTGTTCGTAAATCCATACCCACGTACTTGACACTTTTTTATCATGTCACCCCAAATTTTCACTCTAATTATCCCTTAAACTTAATAAAATTGCATAACACAACTCCTTATCGTTGAGTTGAGTTGATAGATGACATGAACCAACTCAAATCGAAATATATTTAACATCAACTTCAATAGTAAGAGAAGAGTAAAATGAGACATTGGTAGGATGCAAACATTACAACATTCCAATATTTAAGTGAAATCATAAAAGAATATCGAAAATATACAAGTAATTTATATATTTTATCAAATTGCTCTCAAATCAGTAATTAATGTTAAAAGTGGTTAGTCACAAGTACATAGTCAACGCAAAATAATTACAGTGAGAAGATATTAACTTTTTAGCTGTCGTCGCACTCAGATCCAGCGTTGGCATAGAATCTGTCAGAGAGTGAAGTATGCTTTTGAAATCAAATCAAGGCTAGTTATGTAAATTTGCACCGGCTGTGTTACACAAACTTCTAAATACTTGTTTGAAATCAAGTAAATTTTATTAAATGGTGCTTTTAACTAGGTATTAAAAAATCCTAACAAACCAAATGGGGAGCGAGAACACAGTGGTGATATGCTACGCGCTTGACTAAGTCGTGTGGTATAATCGCCGTCCCTACCAACCACATATAATTCCACGCAATGTATGCTTCGAGTACCGAAGCCGTTTTACTTTGGTCGACACTGACTCAAAACCCCCAATTCGATCCTCTAAATTACTCTACCTTTCTCGTTTCTCACCAGATTCCTTCTATTAACTTCACTTCCAATCTCCAGCTCTAATCTTTTTACTGCTGTCCTCTTCTATGCTTGGCATTTTATCTTGTTCTTCATTTCAGGTCTCTTTTTCTCCCTTTTTTTGTTGTAATTTGTCCATGCGTAATCGGATTTCAATTTTGTTGTGTTTTTAGTTTTTGTGTTGGTAGCTGGCTTTATCTGATCTGCATCTGTTATTTCTGTTTGATTTTACTGTAATTGTTGTTTCTTGGATTCTTATTTTGAATGTCAACTGGAGTTTTGCTTTGCTTTTTCTCCCATTTTCGAATAAGTATATTTTTCCATTTACCATAGTTAGCAAATGAAACTTTTTTCTCCTTTTAGTTTCTTACATTTCATAGAAAAAGGAGAAAATGTGTGACTGATTTGTTGCATTTTGTAATTTTTTCTTAATGTAGGTGGTTATTATTTTAAAGTAAACCAGCTAGTCTCACTAGATTTACTGGATGTTCTACATTCTTACTTAGTGTTGTGTTTCCATATAACTTGATCTACTTGCCTACATTTCAACCCTTTTCTTTTCTTGTTTCCTTTTCCAGTTTGTATAAATTGGGATATTATATGTTTCTTGAAGCGTTCAGTATAAAGGTTCCATTTTTTATTGCCAAGAATCTGACTGCCTCTTTTTCATTTTAAAAGTGCTGTTTCCGTTCCTGTTCTTTTGTTTACCTCATGCACGGGTTTTGTTATGTTGTGGTGCTTGAACTGTATGCTCCTAAGCCAAGCTGAACTTAATTCCTTGCGTTCTTTTAGTCTTGACTTCTTCCCATATTGTTCTAATTTTTCCCTGTTAAACCTCATATCACGCCTACGGACTGTAAAAACTTGTAATTCTGTCAGGCCCCAATTGGTAAAGAGTAATAAGCTCAGCCCCTTATAACTATATTGTATTGTAATGGAAAGCCGAATCCTTTGCTGAATTTCTGCTAATTAAACCCTTGCAATCAACAATACCAGTAAAAAAACAAGAATATCTCTCGTTTAATCTGTGATTATCTGTCCCACCTCTCTGACCTTTCTTCTCATTTGCCGATCCTCCCCTCTCCATTGGAAGCTATTTTGGTTGTTTTCGATTCTCTTCCTATGTAATATCTCCTTTTTTTTATTTTTGATGACCATTTTGATTTTTGATGTGCTTCATTTGCTTGTTAATTTGGAATGATGAAATGAATTGTGTTTTCTTTACTTATGTAGGTTTTGGTAATTTTGTTAATTGAGATACGGAGGGGCAGAATTGTGCTTTCAACTTCTCGCAACAACACAAACCTCGGTATTTTCTATGGATTTTAGTCTCCGTTTCTTTTTTTTTTTTGTTTTTCTTGTGTTGACTTCATGCATGCCTACCTCACCAATTGGAATGGTTCAGTTCAGTTTCTTCCTCTACTTTTGTGTGTTTATTTCCAGTCTTCATCTACACATCTTTTTCCTGATCGAACTTTGGAATATTGACTCTTGAGTAGAAAATGGTCAAGGCTCTATCTTTTTGTCTTTCATCATCTAATTTGAGTTTTGGGATGTGGATGTCATACCGTTTTTGTAATGATGTTCATAGTTGTGTGGATTGAAGGTTAGTTTGTTCATATAGTGTTTCTGAACTGTGTCAAATTACTAGGTTTCTTTAAAGAGATGAAATCTTTGATGGCTGAGCTATCCTAACATGCCTGCTTTTGTGTTCAATTATTAAATTGTGTATCATTAGTTAGTTGGAATTTGAAAGAATTCTCTAACTGCTCTGCCTTTGGCAGTAGATAAGCAATAGTAGGCGACTCAAAATGCATAGTTTTTATTTAGAATTTTCAAGTTCTCAATTGGTATAATATTCTGCATCTTATATCTCTGAGCTGGATTTATCTCTTTTACGGACATGCATTTTCCAAAATTACAAACTCCAATCACTATTTGAATTACTTCTTGTTATTCTATCTTGTTGTTTGCTGCTATTCTGACCAGTAAATAATTTGATAGCAATTGACTCACTCCCTTCATTCTCTAGTTCAACTTATATATCAGTGTTGTTGTTTTTAGCTTTTGTGTAGCTGCTGTTTTCTGCAGTTCTACTGAAAAATAGCTGCTGTTTTTATGCAATTTACGAGCTACATTGTTATTAATTCTGTAGAAAAGCAAGAAGGATAATAGTAGGCAAAACTTTGACAATTAATATTCTATTCTTGATGGCATGAGCGAGTGTATGACTTAGGCTGCTATATCCAAAATCTCATTCTCCATTTAGATGCACCTATTGAACTTATGTGTGAGGTTCTAATCGAGATCTGTATGCATTGCTAAAACTGCTAGATGAGATAAAGCTGAAAATTCTATTGAAATTTATTATCTGTTTTACTGCATTCTTGATTTATGTTACTGATAGTTTCTTGAGGATAGAAATAATTCTAGCATGATTAAATGAGTCTTTGTTAGAGTAACCAAGGCATGTTTTTTGCTCTGAAGTACTTTTCCAATATATGATTTTTTATTGTGGTGTTTGCTGTTTTAACATGCTCGTAGCCAAGCTTAAATTAATTCCCAGTGTTCTTTCGGACTTCATTTTTAAATTATATCATTTTAATTTCCTCAAGAAAATCTGTTAAACCTCAAAATATTGCTTATTTATTTCAAATAATAGTACTCTCTAGATGTTACCAACACTTTTTTTCTAGCTGATTTGTTTGATTTTTCAATTACAGTTACTCTCTAGCAACACAAATGGGAGGCACATTGGAGGACGGTTCAGATGGGGACACAGATATGAGCGAGTCTGAAATGGACGAGATTGCAGCCGAATCATACGAAGAACTGAAGAAAGGTACTCACCCCGTGAAAATCTCAGACGAGACTTTTACTTGCCCCTTCTGCCCCAAAAAGAAAAAGCAGGATTACCTTTACAAGGATCTCCTACAGCACGCCTCAGGGGTGGGCAATAGTACGTCAAACAAAAGATCAGTCAAGGAAAAGGCGAGCCACCTGGCGCTGGCTAAATACCTAGCCAAAGATTTAGCGGAAGCAGGCAGCACATCACAACCGGGAAAAGACGAGAATGACCCTCTCAATGGCTGCAGCCATGACGAGAAGCTTGTGTGGCCTTGGACTGGGATTGTGATCAATATTCCAACTACAAGGGCCCAGGACGGGCGGTTTGTCGGGGCAAGTGGATCGAAGTTCAGGGACGAGTTAATTAGAAGAGGGTTTAACCCCACAAGAGTAATTCCGCTGTGGAATTACAGGGGTCATTCAGGAAGTGCGGTTGTGGAGTTCCAGAAAGATTGGCATGGTTTGCATAATGCCCTCTCATTTGAAAAGGCCTATGAGGCAGATCATCACGGGAAAAAGGACTGGTTTGCAAATAATGATAAGAAATCGGGTGTCTATTGTTGGGTTGCTCGTGCTGATGACTATAGAGCGGATCATATAATTGGAGAGCACCTGCGAAAAATTGGAGATCTGAAGTCAATCTCTGAAATAATGGAGGAAGAGGCTAGAAAACAGCATAAACTTGTATCCAATCTCACGAACATTATCGAGATTAAAAATAAACATGTGCAAGAGATGCAGGAAAAGTGCAGCGAGACTTCAGTCGCGCTCAACAAGTTGATGGAAGAGAAAGATAGGCTTCTTCGCACATATAATGAAGGTGCTGTTCCCGATATTGAATTATGGTTTTTCATTTCCTTTCTATCGGATTTCTCTTGTTTTAAATAGTTTATTTTACATTGCTGTCAGAATTCTGTATTGTTCCTTTTTCCTTGGTATTAAGAGAAATTGCTTATAATCTGGTTTCTTTGGATTTCAGAGATGCAGAAAATTGAAACTAACGCTAGGGACCACTTCCGGAAGATATTTAATGACCATGAAAAACTTAAGCTGCAAGTGGAATCTCAGAAAAGAGAGCTTGAGATGCGTGGATCAGAGTTGGAACAACGTGAGGCCAAGAATGAAAATGATAGAAGGCAGCTTTCTGAAGATATTGAACAGGTATCTTCTTATCCAGCTCTTTTTTCGCAGCTCATTTACAAAAGTAGAGGAGGTGAACATACTTGATATTATAACAAATTGTCAAGAGGTCAATTTACTTTTATGTTTATTATTACCAAACTAAAATTAGAATATTGGATGAGAAACTGTGGTGGTGCTATTCGTTTTGAGTATCTCTTTGGTGAAATTTTTTTGCTGTTTTATATGTACACACACATCAAGATACGGGTTTAAATATAAAGAGGATTCATATTAAACTGTGGACATTTTCCTATTACGGTGTGATTTATTTGTTTCTCTTTTGTTTTCTCAAATATGAATGATTATTCATTAGTTTGGCAACTCTAAGTATCTTTTTTTTGTCAGAATGCTGCTAGAAATAGCTCAGTTCAGTTGGCAGCTGTGGAGCAAGAAAAGGCAGATGCTGATGTCATGAAACTGGCCGAAGATCACAAGGTGTTTTTGTTGTTTTCAAGACTTTAAGCATTTTCTTGTCCATTTCGCTGCTAGATTACAAGGACAGTTTACTAAATCACGACTTTGATTGAATTTTTTTTAAGAGGGAAAAAGAGAAAATGCACAACCGAATAATTCAACTGCAACAAAAGCTGGATGCGAGACAAGCCGTGGAACTGGAAATAGAGGGGCTAAAGGGAAAACTGAATGTAATGAAGCACATGGGGGACGATGGCGATGCAGAAATTCTCGAAAAAATGGATGGCATGAATCAGAACTTGCGAGAGAAGGAAGCAGAACTCGAGGACTTAGAAGCCCTGAACCAGACCCTTATCGTTCGAGAGCACCGCAGCAACACTGAGCTACAGGAAGCCCGGAAAGAACTAATTAACGTCAGTCATTTTCGAATATTTTGCATTTTTCTTGAATAGGGCTGTTCTGTTTTTCTTTCCAGTTGCAACACAGCGTTGATTCACTTATTTTTGCAGGCCCTGAAAGAAGTATCAGCCAGAGCCCATATTGGCGTGAAGAGAATGGGTGAATTGGATGGCAGACCTTTCCTTGAAGTGATGAAGAGAAAGTACAAAGAAGATGAAGCGGAAGAAAGAGCTTCGGAACTTTGTACATTGTGGGTCGAGTATCTCAAAGATCCAGACTGGCATCCTTTCAAAATTGTTAACATTGATGGAAAAGATACGGTATGCATGCATTTCTTAAGCATCGTATGCTTAGATACTATCTATTTTTGTCTCTGATGAAAATTGTTTGCTCAAAATGCATGCAATTTTTGTTTCATCTCCAACCCCGCACCCTCATTTTTCACTTCAAATTCTGTTTTACTCAATAATTTGAAGTTGCTACAGTGTTTTTTCAACAATGCACTTCAAATTTCACTCCAAACTTTAAAATCACAAATATAAAAATAAAAGTAATAATACTTTTTAAAAAATAAATAAAATAAGTTTTTATAAATAAAAGCACATTAATATTCCAAATATATGTTCAAAGTAAAAATTTGGAAGTTGTGAATAATGCCACTTGTCGTCACACTTCAATTTTTGAAAACTCCAAACCCAACTTTTGAAGTTGGGTTGGAGATGCTCTACTACAATAAAAATAGATAAGTATAACAATTTATTTGTAAACTTGAATATGGTCTGCATTTGACTTTTGTTTCATGTGCAGGAAGTGGTTAAGGAAGAGGACGAAAAGTTAGCTGGTTTGAGAAAAGAGATGGGAGACGAAGTCTACAAGGCAGTAGCAGATGCCCTAATGGAGATTAATGAATACAATCCTAGCGGAAGGTACATTACCTCGGAGCTGTGGAACCATAAAGATGGGAGGAAGGCCTCCTTGAAAGAGGGCATTTCGTTTTTATTGAAGCAATTGGAAACCGCAAAACGCAAGAAACAATATTAAAGGTATGTGTATTTCTCACTGGTTCGAATTGAGAAGTGATTTAACATGTTTTGCATTTCTGTAGTATGAGTAGGGACAACACTGTTTTATTTGATACAAATATATCTTTCTTTATCTTTTGAGTCACTTCAAACGATAAATCTTCAATGAATCGTGTATTGGAACATTGTGCGGTTGGATGTTTATTTGAAAAGAAATCAATGTTTGCAGGAAATAATCGCCTTCAAAAGTTTGAAGGATGCAAATGAGATGCTTAGCAAGTAGAGATGATGAGACTGATGAAATGAGCAATTGTGGTGTATCACAGCTGCTTATGTACGATGAAATAATTGTGCAAGAGTTTATTATTTTTATGTTGCAGGAACTGCTACTCAGATGAGACAGTAATTTATAACCAACTCTTTGTAAGCTGTAGGATTCTTTGTGTTACTTGTTAGAACAATTTGCGTGACACATGTGAACATTAATCTCTGCTTGACTGCCTAGTTTGTAGTTTGACTCGTTTCCTATGCAGAACTTGCGGCTTTCAATAAAAATTAAATAATTCTATTTAATTTATATCCATAACTTCTGAATGATTATATCATGCATATTCAAATTATATTTAATAATTATTTGAACGTCTCTTACTTAGTTTTGACTAAATATAAAAGTATTTTCCCATGTAATTTATAGCTTCATGGGTAATGTTTTTATCATGCTATAACATCACTGTACTTTACTTTTTTATTATCTCATTTTGTATCAAATTTCTCAATATAATATATGTTTTTGGTCAAAATTAGTTATATATGCCATATCTTAATGTGTTATAGATTCAAATTTTTCTAGAAAAGTTTGATGGTGTTACTAAACCATAAATTAATATACCAAAATGTTTAATAATTTACTAAAAAAACTACTATTATAATTAAAAACTTTATAAAACTAACATATAATATGGCTAATATAAAGAATGTATTTTGGTAGAAAAAACACACGATGTAAGATGCATGGAGATCCTTATTGGACAAAACCAGCACGGAGGTATAAATTAATTTCTTAAAACTTAAGAAGGTGTCGGTGGATGTAGTTAAAAAAACATGAAGGTTACAACTGTTTACCATAAATTAAAAGTTGTGTAAATTTATAGATTGAACTTCATTGCTCATCCAGCAAATTGAGTTAAATTTGTAAAACTGGCTGATATAATGAATTACGAAATGTTTGTCGACAAAAACTTTACAGTTAGGGATGTCAATGGTGGAGGATGCACCCCACTCTGATATGTTTGCTCTCGGTTTGGGGGTTTCTAATTTTAATGTTTTGGAGATATTTTTACACTTTTTCCGTGTTGGTGCATAGAATGTTTGATAAAATTTAAGATTTGAAAACCAAAAGTAATTTATAAACCAAATGAGTCTAAAACTATACAGCCAAATTTATTTACGAATATTGTTATATTTGAAAAATCATTTACTGATGTTAGTATTATAAAACATTGTACAAATGCTGTTCAATTTCATATTAAAATTGCAAATAATAAACAATCCAAAAACACCATGTAACATTATTAGAGACAATTACTCCAGTGGATGGGGTTCTTCAGAAGGACAGCCAGTGGCTCGTGCGTTTTCTTTTGGCATTTCAGGATTAAAGCTGAACTATTTTTAAGAAAAAAACGAAAGGGAATTTGAAACGGGTGTATGGGTGTTCTTCCTTTATATAGTGAGGGCATTTGAAAGGTCAGCACTTTATTTTTCTTCATCTAGGAACTCCAAATTCAAGCTCAACATTAATCAAGGTCATTCAAATGTTCAAATCTTTCATTTCATTCCTGAATATGTTTTGCATTTTTGCTTCTAATTTCTTTTGTCTTCAAGTAATAATAATAAATTGCTTAAAAAACACCAGAGGTCACCACTGTTTTGTTTACGAGGGAAATGGGGGCAACACGAGCTTCTTTTATGGCATTTTAAGCTAATATTCTTTGATATTCTCTTTGGTATTATAGCAAGATCAAAATGGAGAAGTTGAAATTGGAAGAAGAGATTGAGAGATTGAAGAAGCTTGTTAAAACCCTAGTTGACGATGGTGAATCCAAAAACCATCAGTTGTCGCAAATGCAACTTAATTACGACGAAACTAACGCTAGTATACGTTCAACTGCTACTAGCTCAACCGAGAAAATAAATGACCAACACACAAGATTGTTGGAGCTAGAGCGCTTGCATCAGATTTCTTGCTCAAGAGTCACATGCTTGGTCAATGACATGTCTGCCTTGTGTCATTCATATAACACAGGTATCTGATTCTTACCAGCTGCTTTTGTGAAGCAATTTTTCGTCTGATTTTGTTTTATATTTTCTCAGAAATTGGAGATCTCAAGTCTTTCAATTCTGAGCTGACGCATGATGTGGAAAGTCAAAAGAAAGAGATGAAGCAACTAATCAACGGATTTGTCCCAGAATGAGTTAGAGAAGATTAAATTAAGAGATGAGATCAAACAGGCCAGTGTTTTGTTGAGATTCTCAAATTGAAATTCCCTAGTTTTTCATTCCTGATGCTAATTGTAATTTGAATCTGTGGTATTATAGTTTCATGAAAAAAATTAATCCTGTGAACATTAAAAAATGCCCGTGGCGTTCTTTGTGAATTGCATACCATGGCATTTGTCGCAAATGTGACGAATTCATGAACTCCTGTGCGCAGCAAATTCTCCTCTACTAAACAGTATTTGCAACGAACTCCTACGCATTCTTCGCAGATATTGCGTTACCAAAAAGAATTATTCATTTTTAATTTGGGGCATTTTAGTCATTTCCAGGGGGCACTGTGTAGTAATTCGGGGCGGTATTTATCATTCTATAAGATGAAAACCCTAGTTTTAGGGATGGCAACGGATCCTGGACCCAGTCCTGATCCGTGGATCTGGATCCGTTTTTTAGGATCTGGATTTTAATTTTATAGATTCATCGGATCCGGGTCCAGAAAAACGGACCCGGGTCCGGATTTGACAATGAAACCCGGATCCGTAATTAAAGATTAATTGTACATTTTTATTTATTATTTACCCCGAAAATATTGGATAATTAATATTATTTGATATCCACGTAAATCCAATTGCATGAACATAATTAAATGAGAATGTAAACTATTTAAAATAAGATGAAATGTACAAGTATGGAAGTTGAAACTAAGAATTTGATGTTAATTACATGGACCCGTTTTGGACCCGGATCCGTCGAATCCGGATCTGGATCCGTAAATTATGGACCTGCCGGATCCGGGTCGAATCCGGGTCCAATATATGAAGCCATCCTTAATCATGATTCATTCATGATTGACAAAAAATAGACTTAATGCATCTATACTCCCTAAACTTGTCCAAAAAGAGTTGTTGACATCCTGAAATTTGAAATGTGACAGATAGCCCTATGTACTTGTCTAAAACGTGTCACTTTACCCCATTGTGTTAACCTGGCTTGCTACGTAGATGACCATCAAAATACACGCACGTGAAATATATTGGTGGAATAGCAAATGAATAAAAAAAATCCCTAGTACATTCTAATTCTTACAATTCAAAATCCCTAATATATGTTCTTTGTCTTCTTCAAAACTTCATCTCTATTCTAAATATATTCTTCAATTAATCATAATATTGTATCGATTCTTGGCTCGTTATTTTCATCTTCTTTTTCTTGAAACCGATATTTTTATGAGGGGGTAAATTGACGAATTTTGACA
>CATIWQ010079688.1:0-14599 GCA_949673415.1 Euphorbia schlechtendalii | reverse complement strand
TTATCTATCTTCCTTGAAAACCATCATGAGCTAAGTAAGAATTTACTTAGCATAATTTGTGTCCAAACCAAGGTCAGCTCTAGGCTAAGTGGTTTGTGAGTTTTACTCAATTTGCACACATCACATTTTTATTTAGCATTCATTTAAAAAAACTTGGTAAAGAATTTTAAATCTGTAGGGAACAAGATTAATCGGCATTCACCCTCCCCTCTAACAGATTCCATAAGTCGTAAGGACCAACAAGTGGTATTAGAGCAGTTGTTCATCTTAAGACTTTACACTCTTGAGTACAATGATCCAAATAGCTTATAATAATCCTTCTTATATTCCCGATCAGGTAGACAACACTCCTTAAAGAAGGAATATCTGTAACCAGACCTCCACTTTTTTATAGCCAACACTACTCATTCTAGAAAAATCACACGAAAAACTTATTCAATCGTAAAGCATGCAAGCATGGATAGCCATCAAGCTAGGCCCTCAAATTCCTACTATTATGAGGAATGGGCAACGAGTTCACTTTGATCATGAAAAATATGATGATGCTTCTCAAAGAGAATGCAACAACCATCAACTACTTACATTGTGCGTTAGACTTGTTTGAGTTTAACAGGGTATCAGGATGCAAGACAGCACAAGAAATATGAAGGAAGTTTGAATTCATCTATGATGGGACTGATAAGTGAAGGAGACCAAGATCAATTTGATGATCGGGGACTACTAGCTATTCCAGTTAGGCGCTAGTGAAGGTATTCAACCATGAATACTCAATTCGTTAACATCATCAACGAATTGAATTGGGTAAGAACTTCACTGAGAAAGAGATAATGAAGAAAATCCTACGTAGTTTCACTAAAGATTGGGATGCCAAGAAGAGCGTGATCGAGGAAGCTCATGATTTTAAGACCTATAACTATGATGAGCTTATAGGCACCTTGTTAAATTAGGAAATGTCCTTGAGGAAATATGACAATGATATAAAGAAAAGCAAGGGAAAGGAGAAGGAGAGTAGAGTAATTATGCTCAAAGGTAAATCGATTGATGAAAGCATAGAGGAAGACTTAGATGAATAAATGGCGCTTCTAGCACTTCATGAAGAAGGATGCAAAATTCAACGAAAAGAAATTTCCCAGCAAGAAGAAATATACTCATCACATAAGAGAAGCTAGGGAAGGACTAAAGAAGGAATACAAAAAGAAATTAAATGCTTTGGTTATGGAGAGAAAACTCACATTTAATCATCTTGTCCTAAATCCAAGAAGGATGAATTCAAGAAGAAGTTTGGCAAGAAGAATGAGGCCTTTACAGTCACGTGGAGTGACTCTGTGGAATCTTCATCATTTGATGAAGAAGTACAACATTCTTCCAATCTCTGCTTGATGGTAATTAACGGAGAAAGAGGTGAAAGCTCATCAGCCTCAAATGTCAATAGTTTGGTTGCTAACTCAAATGTTGAGAGGAATAACGGAAAAGCACCCAAGCTGAGCTAAATCCTTATCTCCCCTTTTCCATGGAAGAATTTGCTTAGATACTCTTTGATGTTATATCAATTAGTCAAGGAAAAACATCAAAGAACTATTAGGGGGATGTGAGAATCTGGAAGACACGGTTGCTTTCTTATCCCTTCATATATGCTTTCTTTGATTAAAAGTAGAATAAGCACTGCTAACAGGGGAGGACCCAGCCCAAAGGCATGGGTACTACAAAACCTTAATTAATTTACGGGTGAGCTTGAGATCCGATGATGCTACTAGAATGTGGTATTTGAATAGTGGTTTCTTGACACATATAATTGGATATGAGAAGTAGTTAATCTCATTGGAGCGTAAAAGAAATGGGAGTGTGAACTTTAGAGATAAACAAAATGGTAAGATTGTTGGAAGCGGCACTGTAGGTGTTTATCCTTCAATCGAAGAGGTTTCTCTTGTCAAAGGACTGAAGTTCAACTTGCTTAGCATAGCCCAACTTTGTGACAAAGGTAGAAAGGTTATGTTTGACTCAGTAGGCTGCTTAGTTATTGACTATAAGACTAATTCTACTATTCTCTTTTTTCCTAAAGTTAATAATGTTTATATGATTAACTTATCCCCTGGCTCCACTAATGTTTTATCTTGTATCTAAGGAGGGAAGTTCGTGGTTTTTCCATCGAAGGTTGGGTCATATAAATATGTACATTCTTTCCAAACTGGCCAAAAAATAATTAGTTGTGAGTTTACCCAGTATCAACTTTGAAAAAGATAGATTTTGTTCAGCTTTTCAACTTAGTAAGCAGGCTAGAAAATCATTGAGATTAAAACTCAATCATCGGATAGTGAATGAACTAGGAATTAAAATCTATAAAATCTGAAGTGATTATAAAAATGAAAATCCTATTATGACGTGAGGTCATCTCAGTAGAATAATCATTCATCTAGCTTTCATCTTATTGATTGAACCTAGGAAGTTTGAAGATGCATAAGGTGATGAACTCTGGATGATCACGAACCAAGAATAATTAGTCCAACTCAAGTGCAATGATGTTTGGGATCTAGTACCAATGCCTAGAGGAAAATCAATCAATGGAACTAAGTGGCTTTTCAAGAATAAGCTTAATGAAGATGATAATTTTGTGACAAACAAGACCAAGCTTGTTGCGCAAGGCTACAATCAACAGGAAGGGATTGATTACGATGAGACCTGTACCCCTGTAGCAAGGCTTGAAACTATCAAGATTCTATAGACTTTCACTTTTCATAAGAATTTCAAATTATTTCAAATGGGTGTTAAAAGGGCATTCTTCAGTGGTTTCATTCAAGAGGGAGTTTATATTTGTCAACCTCCTAGATTTGAAGATACCAAGAATCTAGGGCATGTGTACAAGCTCAAGAAAGCATTGTATGGTTTGAAGCAAGCACCTTGTGCTTCGTATGAGAGGTTGACAAACTTTCTACTCACCAAAGGCTACGAAAGAAGAAAGATAGATACAACTATGTTCATCAAGAAAATATAAGAAGATGTGTTACGCATTCAAATACATGTTGATGATATCATATTTGGAGCAACAAATGAAAGACTTTGCATGGAGTTCAGCAAGAAAATGAAAAGCGAGTTTAAAATGTTCAATGATGGGAGAGCTCAACTTTTTCCTTAGACTACAAATTAAGCAAAGTGAAGATGGAATCTTCATTAACCAAGCAAAGTACAATAGAGAAGTCTTGAAGAAGTTTGATATGGAGCATTCAAAACCAATGTTAACTCTCATGAACACAAACACTATCTTGAGTAAGGATGAGGCTGGCAAGCCTATAGATAATAAGTTTTACATGAGTACTATTAGTTCACATCATTACTTTACTACTAATAGACTTGATATTCAATACTTTGTATGCTATTGGGCACGTTATCAAGATGACCCCAAATAATCTCACTTAGTGATAAGTGTGTAATTACACTTATTATCACATTAATTTTATACAATAAACATTATAGTTTTAGTCATTTTTATACTTCATATAAAAGATTTCACGTGGTATATAGTTGTTTTTTATGTAAATGCAGATACTAGGTAAATCTTGGGAGTAAAATGAGCTAAACTGGAATTCTATGAAAAAAGAGTGAAAAAGGTGCAAAAAGATGCGTGGAACTTAAAGATTTAGCTTAGGATCGAAGTTGTTGAAGATCGGTGAAGTTACAAGAAGAATTCTAAGTATAACTCAATTCACAATTGCGACAATCATTCACGATCATGACTTGTTTACTTCAGAATCAGAAGTTTGCCAATCAAAGATTCACAGTCACGACATGCATATCGTGGTCCTGACATGGATGGTTTTCTGGTATTATCTTTTTAATTAACAACCGCCATCAACTGCCATCAACTACCAATGAACATACGCCTATCAGGATTAAACCAATCATGAATAGGTGCTTATCCATTGTGGATTATATCAAAGCTTCTCAACCAATCACAATGAAGAGATGCAATCTTTCACTAATGGACACAACCCTTTATTTGGATAGACACAACCCTTCAAACTCTATAAATAGGGTTCCAATCCTCTTCAATTTCATGCATTCAAGAAGTGGAGTGGATTAGTGTGGCATAGTGTAAAAAGTGAGAGAGAGAGAGAGAGAGATAGTGTGTGTGTAGATAGAGTCGCTACGTTCTTAAGTGTTAGGGAGAAAATGTTTAAGTGATTCGAATCCTTATTTTGATCACTAGATTTCTCTATATTCTCGAGCGATTGTTGTATAAGTGTACTTGCAAATCACTTATCAATAGAAGTTTTCGTTCTTCAATATTCGTTTGTTCGATATTCACAAAGAATAATATCCAAGTGAAGGTTCTATACGGGACGAGACCGAATTCAAAGCAGACGTAGGAATTGCGGGAATTGACGACTCCCATTAAAGAGTGGATACGGTTTGATCAACTTTAACTTTCACTTGCATACCTTATAACTTTGCTTTACTTTCTACTTATACTTTCTATTTCGAAGTTTATGATATGTCTATGTGTCATAATGCGTATTTCGTGTTAAGCATTTTATTTTAATCAAGTTATATGCGTTGGCGTTAATTTTAAGAGTAGTTTCAGGGTTAACAATATCATGTATAATCACTGGATCTATGATATAACTCTGTTTAGTGAGCCAACATTTTTGGAATGGTAACTTGCTAAATGTGGCTATGTGAGAGCGACCCACACTAAGCATAGTATAGATGTTGTCCAAGTTTTCATAATTGTCTTAATTCGTTTGCGCTAGGTTTAGAAAAGTCATTTCATGTGTTTCTCTGCGGCGAATCATTGAACATCTGAGTGTTTTGAACTGAGTCTGTTAGATTAGTCTAGTGTATCATAACATCTTTGTTGATCTTGCATGTTTTCTCTGCTATACTTGTTTGTAGTGAAAATCTATGTATTTAGAGTCTCCCATCTATCACATCTATATTTACTCAACTTTTCATTCTAATCTTCCTATCCAAAAATCTCAAAACTATTTTTATTTTCTTATTTTAACTTTCCCATATTTATCTTTAGATCTGGTTCCTTCCCTGTGGGTTTGATATTTTTTAAAACTACATCGCAACTGTATACTTGCAATTATCATCTTTTTCTATTTGATAAGAGGTATTGACAACATGTACATTTTTCATGAACAAGTTTTTGGCACAATTATTTGAGGATAAGCCTTACGAAATGTGTGTAGCCAAGTCTCACGAACAAGTTCTTGGAACCATTAGTTATCAAACTTATCTGTGGAAAAGTGGTGAACACTTAGCTACTCTTAAGAGAATCCAGTATTTTTAAAAATCTATTGATTTAGGACTCTGGTATCTAAATAGCTCAGATTTCACTCCAAAAGGATACAAATATGCTGACTATGATAGAGACAAGTTTGACAGGAAAAGCACCACATGAGGATGTCATTTCATTGGAGAATGCCTTGTCTAATGGTATAATAAGAAGTAAACTTCCGTTCCACTGAGTACTGCAGAAGCTGAGTACATGGAAACACAAAATTTCATAGCACAACTACTTAGATTGAGCATCAACTAGAAGATTATGATATAAAGTCTAAATTCCTCGAAGTTATGTTTGATAAGAAAAGCATAATTTACCTATCCAAAAATCTAGTTCAACATGGCACGATGAAGCATGTCAATATTAGACATCACTTTATTAGGGATCATGTGCTAAGAGAAAATTTTAAATTGGCTTATGTTCCATCGGAGGAGTAGCATGGAGACATTTTTACAAAACCTTTAGCAAAGGAGTAAATAAAAACTCACGAGGAACTAATAGGCATGCGAATCTAATTTGATGAAATTTCCAAGAAAATGACTATATGTCCAAAGCCAAATCAAAGTTTTGCTGACTTGTTTGAGGTGGCTTGTATATTCTCAGCTTGGTAAACACCATTAATTTAAGTTTCTCGCGATTAAAGTTAAAATATCACGCTTTAAGATCTTTTGAATATAAACCATTTTCACCACAACTATAGCATTTTACAAAGTCGGTTAATATTTATGTTCAATCTCATCGTTCACTTTAATCAATGCTTATAGAGAGTCAACATACTATTATGTAGTTGTTGTGGCTATATAAAGGAGACTTAGGCTAGAGAGAGAGTTCACATACTTTTGAAGTGCATACATTTCCTCTCTTTTCAAATCCCTAATTTTTCTCTCTACTCAAACCTACAACTACAAATGGCATCTTCCACTCAAGAATCAACTCTAGATGAGTACCAATTCATCCTCAAGGATAAATCACAAATAAATATGTACATTAACATAGCTGGTGATACTGAGAAAGTTATTTTTCCACAAGTTACCATATTTATACTAACCAAATGGGGTATTGTAGAGAAGGAGTTTGGCCCTATGTGCGAGGTAGATTACAAAAGTGTTTTGAAGAATGAGTTTTTAAAGAAGGTGATCAAAGAGTAGAACCTGAGAAACTTCTTATACCTTGAAAGACCTACTATCAAGGAACTGATGAAGAGTTTCTACATCAAACTCTACACTATTGAAGGGTTTCTTAATATTTTAGCAACTGAAATTAATAGAAAATCCTATCTAGTCTCCACTAAGCTGATTGGAAGCATTATCAAAATGTACTCAAAGGGGACAGAGTTGCGAAATGTAGGAGATGAAGAGCAAGTGGAGATCTTAAGGGATTGGGAGCTGCCAAGTGACTATGAGTTAATAGAAATCAAGACTTCTAGTTTGACTTGGAGAGCTAGTGCTTATTGTGAGCTGTTGATGAAGTGCCTGCTACCCAAGACAGGTTCACTTTCAAGCTACACCAAGTTTGAAATGTGTATTATTTACCACATGGTAAATGGGAAGCAACTGAACAGGCCAACATTAATCCTCCACCGCTTCACCAAAGTCACCACAATTTTCAATTATGGCTACCTCATAACTACCACCGTGAAGATAATCAAGATAAATGAGGAACGATTTGAGCATGAAAGGGGAAATTGCTTGATATCGATGAAGAAGATATTTGATTTAAGGAATTCCTAAGCCCTTCATTATTCAACCCTGTACACTAGATATATAAAGCTCAAGGACATAAAGGCAAAGAAAGTCAATGTAGTTCCTACCATCATGCCGGAAGATGTGCTCAAGGAAGATGTGGATATTGAGATAGATGAGGATGAGGATCCTCGGACTGAAACTGAAGAGGAGCTCCCCTATTAGGAATAATTTGTAAAAGGCTATGGCAATTTTGAGTTGAGTTGCTAAAATAGTGAAGAAGAAGGTCAACCCAGCTTAGAAGAAGAAAGTTGTGGATACTGCTAAGGCAGCCTAAGAAGAAACTCAAGCTTAAAACCAAAACTGAGAGAGAGGCAAAGGAAGAAGAGGAAATTGATACAATAAACTTGCCTTCTAAATCCATAATTTGTTGAGGAAGTCCAAAAGATGACAACTTATGAGGTTTCAGAGGAAATAAGGAGGAGGAAGAGAAAACTTGCTCAAATGGACCTTGAAGTTGTGCCTTCATTCAGCCAAGTTCAGAATAAGCTTAAGGGTTTCCAAAAGAAAAGTGCTCCTAACAGAGCTAGGAAATATCTCAAGATTATAGTGAGTATTGATGAGTTGGAAGAAATAAGCCAAGACAAGGTTGAGGAATCAACAGGTCTTGATGAAACCTCAACTTCGCCCATTCTCACTCAAGAAGCTAAGTTGCCTGAAGCTAATCCATCCTTAGATCAAACACCTAAACAATAAGCATCTACAATTTCTTCCCCCAAACCTACACCTTCCATTCTCCCTAAAAAAGAACCAACCCTTCTTCACCACTTCAAACTACTACAACTTCACTCTTCCCTCTCCCACAAAATCTCAAATAACCCCCACTGTAATGAAATTTTCAATTCTCCGCCTTCTTCATCCCCACAAAATGTAAATACTACCCAAATTCCACTAATTACCACTTTTCAAATTACCCCTTCTTCAAACCCAACTCCTAACCCTCAATCCCTATGATTGAGGAAGTTCCTCAAACTGAGAACTACGCTTAAGAGGAAATAAAATCATATATAAGTGGTACAAAGGCAAATTTTATCACCAAGGAAGCAACCCTTACCAACAGCAATCAGATCCAAGAGGACATTGATGATTCTTCCATCTTGGACAAGATAAGAGAGCTTGCAAGGCCTGAATACCCTACTCTTAAATCGAATGTTGAGTTGGATGTAGTAGTAATCCAAGTACTATTGATTGAGGAATTGGTAACTTCGGTCAAGAAGAAAAAGGCTCAAATGCTTAAGTTTGAAGAGCGCACAAGCATCCCTTCGAAGTATGTCTACTATGAGGAATTTGAGCACAATTAAGGGAGCTTGTTTACCATAAAAAACTATCTCGCCAAGGAGAGTGCCAAGAGCTTGGTTAACAAAATGGTGACAATCCTCAACGAATTGACTATTTCTAGAGCTCAATTGAGTGTAGTTATCTCTGCTATTCCCACCTCCAATATCATTGCTAACGTAGTGGTAGGAAGGGTAAAGAGTTGCGTTGACAATGCAAAATTACAGCTTAGCGACATTCATGTTATCCTAGCTAACCAGGAGACTTAGTTTCACAAGTTTAGCATGGAACAAACTATAATCAAGAGCAACATAAACAAACTCGTCAAGGCAATTTTGGATAAGCTCGACTCTAGTAATGATGTGCAGCACAATGGAGAAGATGAAAAAAGTCATACTGACATATGACAAGAAGATGGATGAAGTGGCTAAGAAATAGAGTAAGCCTGCTTTTAACTTAACTGAATTGGATAAAAAAATTCAACTCAGCTTGTGTTGTTTTCAAGGCTAACATGGAAGACATAGTCAAAGAATCGTAGAAGATGGTGATCTCTGCCTTGGGCAAGCTTTTTCTAGATTCAAGTTCTTCAGTGGACCTTGACAATGGATTCATTATCCATGAAAAGCTTAATGTTCTAGTACATGGGATCAACCTGATGCAAGATAAGATTCAAGCGCATATGGATACTAGAATAAAAGATGCTAAGGACATTGACTTCATTGCCAAGACTATCAATGCTATGTGTCATAAAATCATTGATATGGAAGCGTAATTGAATATCACGTTGTCAGTAGGAGAATTTAGAGGACTACTTCAATGCTTTCAACAATTTTCCTACGAAGCATTTGATTTGATAGCTCATCTCACTCGGTGCCGCCATATAGCTTGAGAATGAAATAGATCCATTCTTGGTAGGGAAGTAAAAGATGTTCTCTCGAACCCTTGGCTCCTTTGATGCGTGTCTGAATCAACTAGTTTTGGAATTGTTTAAAAAAGGGGGAGAAGGTAGAAGATCACGTGTGAAGGTCAGCTCAACAACAAAAATCTCATCTACCTCCAAGACCACATGTATTATCTCAGTAAAGGCTTTGGACGTAGACAAGAACAATATGATCATCATCATCTTCACAGCTACCACAAGGAAGAGGCAAAGGAGAGACCAAGTTGAGAAGATAGAATAGTAGTAGCTAGAAAAACTTTCTAATAGCTCTTAATGTAAAACTTAGTATAGGACACCATTTGTGTACTCATTAAATTATCAATATTAAGTTACAAGTTTTTCCTCAAGTTAAGATATTCTTAACTTTCTGCTATATTATTAATTTTGGCATAAGCTTGAATATTTCAAGAATCAACAAAGACCACCGAGTTTGGAGAAGCTGAGTAAGATAAAGTCCAAAATTCAAAGGAAAGCTCACTTATTATGGGAGAGCTTGTGTTGACTGAAGGAAATCCACTCAGTATGGTAGGGTCTATGTTGCTTAAGGAAATTCACTCATCATGGGGTAGTCTTACATCACTTATCAAGTATTCCTATATCCATAAACTTTTACTTAGTTAAATTATGCTACTACCTAGTTTGCAATCTATTCTAAAATAAGGGAGATTGTTGAACCTAGTTTAATAGTACCTCACAATACTTTAGTTTTAGATATAACAAATTACTTGGGATAGTGAAATTAATTAAGAAATAAGTAAACTCTTAATTAATTAGTCAGCTTGATTTTATTTTATGATAAAATAACTCAGCTTAACATAGGCTTAGTTAAGTTATGACTTAGTGTTGTGAAGGTTACCAAACTAAGTACCTTTGCTTCAAGGTTTACAAGATATAGCTCAGTGAAAGCTGAGTACTTTTAAGAATTTAATCTTAGCGAAAGCTGAGTTCTTTATGCGATGTTGAGATACATTTGACGTAGTTACCTTTAACTATTCTATGAAGATAGAATATTCTTAGTTAATGTTTTTCAGGTCCCAAAAAGGATTTGCTCTGAAAAAAAAAAAGAAAAACCAAGTGATCCTCACTACAAAAAAGAGTCAAAATGGAATGTTGGGATGTTTTCACAAAAATCCTAGTAAAAAGGAATCATCCGACAACTCACTACTTTACAGCATTTCCACACCACTACTACATTAGCTAAATTATTCAATCAGAAATCTCCATGTAGCACCTCGTGCGCCCCTCTTAATAGCATTTCTTGAAGGAAAAGAGTCAATGATGAGAAATTAATCAACAGATTAATATCGCATCTCAATAGACAAAACCCTTATCTCTAAACGTCTCAAACATATAGTATTTGAAGTTGTGAAGAGAAGAGATTCCAAAAGATAAAGTTAAAATGATAAGTTACAATGGCTACCACCAAGAATCCACAAGTATAAACAGAGACTGAAGCAGTCATTTGCAACTTAAAAGAGCTAAACTTTGTCAAAGTAATCACAGTATTCAAAATTCCATTCAAGTTATCTCGAAAGCAAACACAAAACACCAATTAGTTTGTAATAGAGAGAAATGCAAACAACTTAGATTAAGATAAGTCATTCAATTGTATTAGAACTAACAATGTATAAGTTATGTTTCTTATCTGTGCAAATTATATTCTAAATTGTGTGAAAATAATTTGAAAAGGATACTCAAACTATGCTGAGAGGTAGTTATGCTTAGAAGTTACTCGCTTGTAAATCTACCTGTAATCAAAGGCTTATCCACCTATTTAGAACAAAAAGAACACTAGTGAATTAAAGCTTGGAAAAGGAATCTGAGAACTAGAGGTAGGCTAGGAGTCGAACTAGTATAAAATTAAGGTGTTATATTTCCTTAATTCTATCTTTTACCTTTTTTTAGCTTTGCTCATAAATCAACACTTTGTTTCATCCTAAGTTGAGTTGAAGAATTTACTCAGCATAGTTTATGCCCAAACCAAGTTCAACTCAAGCAGAGTGGTTTGTGAGTTTTTCTCATTTTGCACGTAGCACATTTTCATTCAACATTCATTTAACTAAACTTGGCTAAAAATTTTAAATCTCTAAAGAACAAGTTTAATCGGCATTCACCCCCCCCCCTTTGATCGAATCTATAAGTTGTAAGGACCAATAACATTAATTATGAGTCTCTAATGATGATCCTTCTTGAATCTGATCTCTTTAGGCAAATCAAGATGAATTGGATTTGTATTAAAGGGGTTACTTAGGGCATCTTGTGCTTTATTTATGAAGATGATCTCATAAGGTTCATATTTGGATGATGTTTCATCCTGTTCTTGTTCAAAAGATGGTTCTTGTATTTATCCCCATCATCCTCTAATCTTCTCTTTTTACCAACATGATCAGTTTCATTAAAATCTACATGTACTAACTCTTTAAGGATGTAGTTCTTTTAAAAAGACTCTATAGGATTTACTATGTGTTGAGTAGCCAATAGAGATTGCCTCATTAGATTTTGGATTAAATTTACCCAATTACTCTTTGATGTTAATACAAAATATTTGCAGCCAAAATCTTTAAAATAGCCAATTTTTTGTTTTCAATCTTTTCAAAGTTCATATGGTGTTTTATCCATAACAACTATAATGTAAAATTTATTTAAAATATAGCAATATGTGTTAATGGCGTCAACCCAAAAGTATTTAAGTAGAGTGTTATCATTTGGCATTGATCAAGCCATTTAAATTTTTGTTATGTTTTTCCTCTCATCAACCCCATTTTGTTGAGGTGTGTGAGGAGCAAAGAAGTTGTGCTCAATACCTCTAACATCACAAAATCTAATAAAAAGCCTATTTTCAATTCTCTGCCTTGATCACTTCTTATTCTGAAAGTAATACATTTTGATCAACTTCAATTTTGTTGTAATGTTTAGAAAAACCTTCATAGGATTCATCCTTGCTACTGAACAAGACAACCCATGTGTACCTAGAATAGTCATCATCTATTACCATGGTATTTTTGTGTCCTCCCATGCTCATAGGTAGAATAGGGCCAAATAGATTAACATGAACTAGTTCAAGTACTCTTTTTGAAGAAAAATTAGTTTTTGTCTTATTTTCTGAACTGTTTTCCAAGTTGGCATGCATTACAAAGATGATCCTTTTCAAAGTCTAAACTTGGCAGTTCCTCAACAACTTTTTGTTTGACTAGTTTAGACAAAAGATTCATGTTAACATGTTCTAACCTTCTATGCCATAGCCATGACTCTATTTCTTTTACAGTAGATAAATATCCCTATTAATTTTAGTCATTTATTTCAATCATATAAACATTGTTCACTATAGGTGTAGAAAGAATGGTTTGATTGGACTTATAGTTAATAATTGAATAACCATTTGAAACAAAAGTTACTTTTCTTCCTTCATCACACAGTTGTGTAGCTCTCAAGAAATCAAACTTTAGTCTATCAATCAATGAGACTTCATCAATCTTGATTTCTAATCTAATGGCTCCTTTTCCAATAATATTCCCTTTCCTATTATCTCCAAAGCCCACACTTCCACATCTTTTACATTCAAGTGAAATGAATGAGTCTTCATATCCTATCATGTTCCTTGAGCATCCATTATCAATCTACCATAGCTTTTGACCTTATATAGATATACGACTCAGTTACAAAAGGAAAGGATTGCATCCTTTGGGTTTGACTACATCAAAAGCTAGATTAGGCCAAACATATTAATCATAATATCTTTTTCTTTGCATGCATATAGTCATTGTGTGATTTTTCAATCTACAGAAGTCAATTTTTATGATAAACTTCTGTTGTCGAGATTGGCCTAAAGGCAGACATATGTGAAATGGTTCCTAAACCTTATGCTTTTGTAAAGCCTATCTTCTTCTGGGAGTATTTGGATTTTGTATCAGAGGTTGGTTGAATTTGGGAGGATTAACCCTTCTTTGAGATGTGCTAGCTTCATCTAACTAGTTGGTCATCTTTGGTTGCCTCTGGTTTTGCATTTGATTGTGCCTCTAAGGTTGTCGCTTCCTCTGAGATTTCTTTTAAGGATGATTGATCTCTGGCTAAGATTTCTCCTCTAAGGTCAGCTAGTTTTTGTTTGGTTGATCATTCTAGATAGATGACCTTCAATGGAAATTACTCTTTTATTAAGTTGTGCAACATTTACTCCTACTAGCATAGGCTCCTTCTTAAGCTTTTCCTTGTTTATTTCATACGCAATTTGTCTCTTGTGTAATGCATTCATAATAGTGATGATTTCCTTATCATTCATAGCAAAATCTTCTAGATCTTCTTCAATGACTTTAACTTGCTTTTGTTCTTCTGAGGATAGCTACTTGTGAGTGGACGACACTTCACCTGTGTGGCCACCGCAAGGCACCGGCCCCGTGACATGAGCCATGAGGGTTTTGAAAATTAAGAAAGAAAGGAAAGTAAAGTTTTGGAATACTCAAAGCCTAAACCTCTTCCCTATGTTATGGAGTCGCCACCCGGATCAGCTCTTCCAAGAAATTCGGTACAGCCTAGATCCGTTAAGCCTAAATTGTACCGTTCTAAAGAGATTTGGGTCCAGATGAGTTACCTGCTTCGTTGTTATTTTAGTTAAGATTACATACAAGAGATCACCTTTAAAGTATTTTGATGAACCCAAGTTAATAGTACTTCACGGTACTTAAAGTTGTTGAGTACTCTATAGTTTATGTGATATAACTTAGCATGTGATGAGTACCTTTTTTTTAGTGAAATACTGAGAATTTCTAAGACACTTAAGATATTATGACGCTTGTGTTTTTAACGTTGTCTGTGAAAACAGAATTTTCCCTTTGATGCTTTTCAAGTAAAAAGCGTTGAAATCAAAATGGATATTCCTATTGTCCTCACAACCAAAAGGTGTCAATATGGAATGTTGGAGATTCCTCACATATGTCCAAGGAAAAAGGCATCTTCTGACATGTGCCATTTTCCAATGTCTACATATAACTCTGCAACGTTAGCAACTCAACCAACTATAAGCTTTCACGTTGCATCTCACGTGCTCCTCTCTCAAATGGATTTGCTTCAAGAAACGAGCTTTAGACGCATCAAAGATTAACGGTTTAATCTCGCACTTCAATGTTCAAAATCATTGAATCTGTTTCAAATGAGAAAATTTGGAAGTTGTGAAGAAAAAAGATTTTGAAGAACAAGTTAAGATAAGAAGTTTACAATGGCTACTTCTAGAATCCTCAACTATAAATAGAAGATTGAAGCAGACGTTCAAACTTGGTGAATCTCCTCGAATTTCTTAAGAGATGAAAATTTTGTTCAAGTAATCCTAGCATTCAAAAATTCCATTTGAAACAATCAAAAGCAAAC